>JAVSBV010182386.1:0-13155 GCA_033117975.1 Parotocinclus spilosoma | reverse complement strand
GGAGTACCCGGAGTAAACCCACACAGACACGGGGAGGACATGCAGACTCCACACAGAAAGGACCCAAGCCGCCCCCCCGGGATTGAACCCGGGACCTTCTTGTTGTGAGGCAAGCGGTGCTACCCACCGAGCCACCGTGCTGCCCAGTATGGAGCATACATGTATAGATTTGCAGTTGACAGACCCAGTAGAATGGGTGGCACTGAACAGCTTAGCGACACATTACACTTAACACATGCCAGTTCACCAGCCTCTGTTCTTGTTCGTCTGGGAAGAAATGGTTTTCCAACTATGATTGAGAATTCGGCTGCTTGCTCAGAGCCCTGACCTTAACACTGCCCAATGTGACGGTCATACTTCAGAATCTTCTCAAAAGAGTGGGGCAGGTGTAGCAGCAAAACAGAAAAACTACAGACTGAACCCATGTTTTTAGATGTTGTTTTTGGTTTCCTCAAACGTTTGGCTATAAAAATATAATAATAATAATACTCCTCGGCCACACAAAATGCAGATAAAACTTTACCTCACTAAAGGCAGGATATGAGCCAGAGCGGTTCAACACTGATAACATTGAGCCATTCCTCCTCTGTTAGGGTGAATGTTGTTTGTTTTTGGATGACAATTCAAATGAATATTTTCAACATTTCATTACGAATTAATGTAATTTTTGAATATGACGTTTACATTTATATCATAAATGTTAAAGGGTATCAAAAGTTGTACACTTTTTTTGTTAAATGCATCAATCTGGTGCACATTCAGAGGGAAATTAAGAAGTCTAGATCTACATAACGTTTTGGTCAGATACATTTCAGCCTTCAAAGACATCAAGCAGATCTGAGATCGGAGTTTTATTTATTAATTAATTTATTTGACAATGTATGACCTCTTCCTGTATCCCTATTGGAAAACTTTGTTACATGAAATTGTGCATTTATTTATATGAGCTTTAAGAGAAATAGTTCTAATGCTCTTTTGTAAAAAAAAAAAAACTGGCAGCAGAGGTGCTCTCCTACAGCAGGGTACAGAAGAGGTGGGGAGGGTGGGGGTTGATTAGTAATGGAAGATGCTTTTCTTAACCAGTGGAATACGGAATCGATGGTTTACTTTGAACCTGATGGGATGAGTTGTACTAACCCCACAGTCTAGGTAATCACCTGTTTATACGCTTTAATGTCTGCATTACATTCTCTAAAATGAACGTTGCCTGGACGGTACCAATGGTCACATAGTAGTTTACATTTACATTGACGTTATTTAGCAGACGATCTTAATCACAGTCCTACATTCCAAGCAGTTGTGGGTTAAGGGCCTTGCTCAAGGACCCAACACAACCCATATACCCGAATATACCCAACAACTAGGCCACCGCAGTCCCACAGCAAGTGAACAATCCTTTAACCTCTTTTGTTTAATGCATTATTGTGTGGAAGTGTTTTTGAAGGAAATGTTTCCACACTTGTATGTTTCCTTGTTTCCTTCACATTCTGATGAATGTATCCTGTAGCATGCTTTTCTTTGACAAACGGGAAATCCTCTTACATTCTCTGATGTCAACAGACTACGAAAATACTCGGTTCGCCAATGATCATCATTACTCTGTACATAGTTGGAGTGTTTAAAAAAGATTTTAAACAAGTCCGATTTTGTGTTTTCCACTGCATTTTATGTCTTAACTTCCGTTAATTCAGGCAGAACAGGCTTCTGATATGTTTGTTTGTTTGTTTTGTTTATTAGTGGTTTATCAGTGGCTATTTCAGTGACATACACAAGGTCACGTGTATAGATATGTACACTCAAGTCAGTGCCAAGTTAGAGAAATCAATTAACTATAGTACTGTTTGCCTATAGGAAATGGAACATAATCGATATCTTGTTTGTACATTTGTCAGAAGACCCTCTTTCACAGGTGCCAGTTAATTTAAAAACCACTCCATTACAGAAAGATCACTCTTAACCAGAAGCAGAAATGCTCAGCATTGGGAACCAGTGCTCTACTGACTGAACTAATTTGATCTTCACCTCTGGGGAACTGGAGTGTTTTTACGGACTTTTTTCAGTGAACTAGCACCTTTATCACCAGCTCTGGGTTTGCTGGCACCTGTGAAAACCAGTTTTTGGGTTACTAGCACCATTAAGTGCAGGTTGTTGTGTTCTGTACGGTTTCCTCCAGTTTGACCATCAGGGTGGTTTCCTAGTCTCAGTGCTCCTTGAGGTGGGTAGTCCTCTGTGGTAGTCAGGTGGCACAAAAATAAACAAAGAAAGAAAGTGGAAGATGAATCAAAATTAAATAATCATTGTACAGTACAAATGTGTATATATATATATATATATATATATATATATATATTAGTGCAAGTAATGCACTAAAGCGACACCAGCACAACAGGGTACTTTAGCTACAGGACATTTTGCCAGAAATTAAGAACGAATATACACAATCAGCTTTCAGTCTGGTGTAGGACGGCCTGTGAGGAGCTCAGAGGTTAAAGTACTGGTCTACTCTGGACCACTGCCACTGTTCAACTGCTCAGATCTGTCTTTCTCAGATAAATGGTGTTAACATAACATAGTGAACGGAGGCTCTTCTGCTGCAGTCTCCTGCGGTACCTAAGCTGATTCTCCTACCTTGTTGTAGACGTTATGGTCAGTTAATGAAGCAAGAAGATTGCACTAGACCGTTTATTCACTGGTTTGCTCCATTATGTGGACTTGAATATGTCCTCAAGAGGGAGCAAGTGAAGCGTTTAACAAGCAATAGTGGGGTGTGTTTCCCTAAATTAAATTAATTAATTTCTATACTTACTTAATCCAGTTCAGTTGGGAGGGCTAAACCTAGCAGGGTGCAATCCAGGAACCAACCATAGACATGGAACATGCACACAATCGAATTAGAATTTAGTCTTAAACAGTGAAAACATAATTAAAAAAAAAAAATCCTAACTCTTCATTCCTAAATCAGATCATTATCATCATAGTACTAAATACCAAGTCATATCATTGGCCCATTGGTGCTGCTCTCTGAGGGAAAGTTTTAATTATTCAAAAATCATTTCAAATGTTAAAAATGCATTTTGATGCTTAATTGCTACTCTCCTTTAATTAAGGTGTGCAATATTTTGGTTTGGAGATACGGTTTGAAACAGCAATTCTTAAGGACTGTTGGTTCAAACTTCAGTTTTTGGCTGCAATGTGAAGGTGGAGTGGTACCTGGACCCGGTGATAAACTGGCATCCCATACAAGGAGCACTTTCACACACCCTGAATAAATTAGTCCCATGATCAAATCCCTCCCCAAGACATTCACCAGGTTGTAAGATGAGGTCGAAACATTAATAATTTGTCCTTTGTTAAAGCATCTATAAAAAAGAGAGCTTGTGTTACCCTAACAGGTTCTATTTGAGCTTAAATCTTGTATGATGTATGTACGCTTCCTATTCAGCTTGCTGATAAATTAGTTATTAGTAATCAGGCTTTGTTATGCCTTTTGGACCTTGTACACATAGAACAACTGATTCCACCATGACTCATATGTTTGTTAGGCAATGTGCAACTCATCACTGAAGTCATGCTGGGCACAAGTGGAACATTTAACTAAACAAAATATCTCACCCATCTACTACATTTTTAAAGGGTCGCATAATCCAGGAATCCGTCAAGGAAATATGATAAGCAATAACTAAGCCAAAACATATTTCTTTATTCATTCCTATACTTATTTAGCCCCACTTTGTCCTGTGGAGGTCGTGAGGGTCTAGAGTATATTCTGGAATTCATGAGGCAAAGCTAAATGAGTTTCCTGGACAGACAGACACAGTCAGTTATATGTCCGTGTGATACCAGCCCCAGCCAAATGGGACCACAGTGGTCACTGCGGTGGTGGCCCAGCAAATAGCCCTTCCACCACCTGAGCCACAAATTAAAATGGATCATTTATAACAAGTGTAAACAATAACCTAATAAATTAGCTTAATCTGTTAATCAAACTTACAGAACACATTGTATGTTCTCAAATTTTGCATGTCTAATTTTATGAAGCATTTTTGCAAATACTAAACTGGTCACTCTAAGCTTCCCTTACTTGCTGACTGCATTAGTCAAGTAGACTTCAGACACTGAACACATCTTTGGTGATTGAGTACGTCTGTGGAAAAAGGAGAGTCGTATCATATTGGTTTTTTTATCAGAACTTACATGTTTAATACTGTGATTATTTGTCATGGCTAATATTCAGTAAAAAGTGTTTGATTTTAAAGGATTATGACTTCCAGCAGACAAATATAAAATCTTTATTAAAAACAAAAACATTTTAAATGTTAAATCAGAAATGTATAAAAAATCACGTAACAATCTATTTTTCATTTAATAGTAACCAACAATATTAAGTAAGGTTGAATGATAACAAAAAAGAACAGTTAGAAAGTTCTTGGCAGGAAAAAAAACATAAAAAACGTATAAAATATAATTCAAAATATAACACTGAGTGCATTAATATAAACATAATATATCCAATGCAGAAAATCCTTGTCAGTTGTCCGATTAATGAGTTTACATGGACTTGGGAGATCAGATAATGGGAAACCTCTGGGTTTAATTGTAAATTTAAATGCATTTCTACTTAGTCAGTGCTTTAACACAAAGGTTTAACGTGAACTTTAAACTTAATTAATAAAAGAACATTTTCTTGAGCATTTCAGAGACTTTTGTTTTTGGTTAAAAAAAAAGACGTTTTTGGTAGCCACTTTGCTATGGAGTCAATTTAGGGTCAAAAATATTGTGAGCTTGTGAAATTATGTTCACAGATTTTCACAGCTTGCAGTTGTGCAACAAAATCTTTTTAGGCATTTTTTTGTGCGGTTTCAAATCTTTATAACACATTCACAAACATGAACTTTTCAGATTTTTTTTTTTACCTTCACAAAAAACGTGAAGCTACAAGTTGTGAATTTTTTTTTGCGAACATCATTTCAAAAACTCTAAATTGACTCCTAAATTGACTCCATACTTCGCTTTGTTGAATTCTGTGTTGCATTCAATTCTGGGGTTGCCAGATATGTCAAAAAAGCCAGAGGTTGATGGAAAAACCAAGTGTGATAACTACAGAAATCCATTATAATCGGATTATTAAATGCATTCATGTTAAATACATTAATAAAAGGTGCCAGGGTGACACAGCTAATACACTCTTCCATCACCCCAGTTTGAGTCCTTGTGGTGCCTTCCAGCTAGGTCAGGCTCTACCCACCCCAGAGATGGTCTGGCATTCTCTCAAGGGCATGTACCCTGTGTTTTCTGGGGATAGGTGCCAGACCCCCTGCAACCCTGATCAGGAAAGGCAGGGGTATCACAGGTGGCTATATCAGTCCGTAGACTGCCTGTCTGGAATTTGTCACAGCTCCTTTTCTGAGTGGGATTCCTCCCAAAGACATGCCAGGAAGAGGACTGGCTGCTCTAATTTACCCTGTAATGAACTAGTGCATTTTGCCCCACTCATAATCATAATAAATTTGTTAATGGCAGTAAATAAATGATGATCACATTTCAGAATATCAAAACAGAATCAAATCAGAACATCTGAAGTATATTTTAGATTTAATTCAAATAAACATCCACTCTTGTTTAAAAGCATATACACTAACATAGACCACAGATTAACAAGAACTCAGATTAAATTTTAAATTAGTAACATGTTTCCTTTTTGCTTCTTCAATAGCTCCTTTTATTTTACTCCCTACTCCAAAAGAATGTGCTTGCGTATTTTTTCCCTCTGGGAAATTCAAAGTCGCCAGGCATTGGCACTAAATAGACCGTAATGTGTAATTTGGGTTATTTACTCATGGATATAAAAGGAGAAACGATTTTTTAAAGCACATTACACATAAACTACAAATGACCTGAAGTCTTGTGTCTGCCTCATAAATCAAATCATGTTCACACCTGGTGAATTATCCTTCTTATAAAGTTGTATACTGATTGTGCTTAGTCCTTCAGTGAGTATAACAGGTTCTTCAGGAACTGACAGCGACTCCGTGGCAGACAGGTTCTGGCTGAGCTCTCTCAGCGAGCCCTTAGTTAGGCTCATGCAGGACGCCTTGAGAATGCTTCGCACATGCTTATTGAACAGCCCGTAGAGCACAGGGTTGACACAGCTGTTAAAGAACGCCAGGCTGGTGGCCAGCGGGAAGCCCACTAACAAAGCTCGGTGCAGGTCTGGAGCGTAGTGCAGACTAAGTTCCATGATGCTGAAGGTGTGGAATGGCGCCCAGCACAGGAAGAAAGCCACAATCACAGCTGAGACCATTTTGGAGAAGCTGGAGAGGTGTACCGCCCGTGACTCCTTCATCTTTTTGGCCAGCAATGCGGCGGTCACGCTGATGGTAAGAAACGGTAGAAGAAAGCCAACCGTGGTGCGGAGAGTTACCATGGCAATGTGTCGCACCATAGCAGTGTGTCTGCTCTCCTCGTGATAGTTATTGAAACACACAACCTTTGAGTAGTAGTGCACCGTGTCCCGGAAGATCAGAGCCGGACTGCTTATGAGGCTGGAGACGACCCAGATCAGGGCACACACACCCCATGCCATCGGCACCGTACGGAACTTCTGGCACCAGCTGAGGTGCACCAAATTGATGTAGCGGTCCAGACTGAGCACAGTGAGAGACAGGACGCTGGCATACATATTTACCATACACACAAAAGAGTTCAGCTTGCACATGGTCTGTCCAAAGATCCAGTTAAAATCACGCAGGACGTAATCGATGGAGAAGGGCAGGAAAAGGACGAAAACTAAATCAGCAAAGGCCAGATTTTGCAGCCACACGCTGTTTACTGTCCGCTTGGCTTTAAAGGCAGTCACCCAGAGCACAATGCCATTCCCAATTATACCGATCGCAAATGCAAAGGAGTAGATAACCACAGAAATGATGTGCAGAGCCTCCTTTTGGCTGTATTCCTCTGGTTTCGTCTCCTCTAAATCTCCATACTCCAGGTAGTCATAGGTGTGGTTTTCATAGTCATTTACCTCCAGCTCCATCATTGTAGAGAACGTAACTTAATCAGGCATTCACTGAAAAACAGAAGCAGCACATCAAGTTTAACAAATGTTCTGCCTCCCTAAATATACTGAGACCAGACTTTTTTAACTGCTTGTTCCTCGTATGTCCCTACTTAAGAATCTACTGAGGAGAGAGAGGAAAAAAAATACAAATAAATCTTTATTTTTCAGCCCTTTTCAATTTCTCGAGGACTATGTGGAATCAATACAAGGAAGAAATAAAAAAAGTTTTTTTATTTAAAAATAAAATTTATTTAACCTACAATTAAATTAAAGTGAATCTGGAAAAATTGAATGAACAGAAGAAAACCGTTGTCTCTTCACTGGAGGGTGGAAAAAGCTAAAAAAAAATAATATATAAATATATGTAAAAAAAACTTTTTGTAGTCCCATAAATGAGCACATCCATCATAGGGCACACACACACTCATATGCTAGGGCCACTTTATCATAATCAGTTGAGCTAAAGCATGTCTTTGGACTGTGGGGTATTTCAGAAATATGCATTTTATTGCACAAATGTAAAATGTTTAATCAAAGGGTAAAAAGTCAAATATCAAGGGTATTAAGACGTTCTGAAGTAGTGATAGCACATAATAAATGTGCTTCATGCAAAAAAGAGTCTACTGTCTAACCAAGAAAGCAACAGTTTTATACATTTTAATAGTTGAAAATGTTTTCCTTTTTGATGCTCTGGAACAGTAACGATCGTGGTTGTCACGCTGTATTTCAAAATGAAATATCCCTTGATTTTTGTTACCGGGGTATCTCAGATGGCTATCACGTGGCTACCAGTCTTTGAAAATTAATCAGCAAATTTCACGGTATTGAGGAATTCTCTGTCTTTGATCAGAAGCCTAATTTGCAGGCCATAGAATATGCCAAATTTCAACTTATGTAAAAAAGCAGGAAATTTGGTACACCGGTCCTTGAAGCACTCATCATCATCAGCCCTTGATCCAAAGCCCTAAAGAACTGTTTCATGAGTCCCAATTTTATATACAATGGGGGAGCAACACTTTTTCTGAGGGTTAATAAGTGGTTTATTCTTAATATGCTTTTTAATATCTCAGTTGTCACTGTGGCAGGCCATGCTTTCCTTGTTTAATGTTCTGCCTTTGCTTGGCTAGCCCAAAGGCAAAAGGAGCGAGGGAATTTTGTGTAGCCGCTTTGTTGTCCTACAAGCATCTATATAACTTTCAGGTCGGCACATAAAATCCATAATTAATCATTGTATTTGATTTTTTGGAGAATGGTTCTCATGGATTCCTTTGATGCCTTTTAGTGGGAGGCAAAAGGTTTTTTTCTTTAGCCTTGAACCCAGTAACTCTGCTGACAACTTTGGCAGATCAAAATCTCATACCAAGTCATTCATCGAAACTTGGCACATTCTGCCATCAACTGCTAAGGAAATCCTCATTGTCTTCATTCATCTTCGAAAATCGGAATGACAGAATTCATCGTCGTCTGAACTTTCTGAAGTACTGAAGATAGGTACAGGGTGAGCAATCGGTCTTACAGCTAAGGGGAGATTTGGGTACTGGATGGAAGATTTTGTCTTTGTGTTCATGTCTGTAATAATTATCATGCAGAAGTAGAAATCATCAACATGGCCACACCATTGGAACTCCAACACTGAGGCCTTTTATCTGTTTTCAGAACATGTCCTGCACAGTTTATGTGCTGCCCAAGGTTTGTCCAGGTCACCCAGTTTAACCCAAAATATGGATATATTTGGCCTTTGTTCAACAACCACAAATGTAACAGAATACATCAGAATCATTCTGGGACCATCCACAAACTATCTGAGTGTTGGATGACTTTTAACACAAGCAGATTTAACTTATTAAATGCTGCTGCGTTAAATGCTGCCGTTTTTAAGCCGCTTGAATGACTGGATTCTGCCGCCGGTTTCATCTTGTTTAATAGCCATAAGTAGTAGTTTTAAACTGTTTAATAACCAGTCTTCCTATTAGTTATACCGGCTGCATATTCAGCATTTTTATGTATTCAGCTTGCCTTTATGTGCATTTATTATATTTTAACATATTCATCATATCTAGATGTTACATATAAGTTTGAGTAGACAGTGTTTTGCAGAAAAAAACGGACGTGACTGGAAGAAATGGATATGATTTGGCAATGGATATGACACAAAAATACAAGTATGTAATATATATAATGTATAGTGACTGTAAAGTGATTTACAAACAAATTAAATTCAAATTTCTTCATTTTTATAATGGTCTGGTCTTGGTCATTTATTCATCTGGTCTTGGCCTTGACTAAGACTCAGAGCTCGGAGCGGTCTTGACCACAACACTAGTTCAACTTGTTGTCACAATTCCATGAGTGAAATCTCACCTTATATCGGCAGTAAATTTTCTGCACTTATTTGCAGCTTTCTGATTTTGATAGTTCTGAGGGTTTCCTCTCACTTGGGCGTTAACTCATCCTTCCGAAAACTCAGCCTCAGTGTCAACTAGAACGAGCCAGACAAAGCGATTTGGGTTAAGACAGTGCACTCAATGTAAATGTTCCCTCACACACCTTGGAAGTCTAAGCTCATTTTAGTACACACTCACTATGACTGTTTTTCTGTCCCTCCTATTGTGTTTCCTAAGGAACTCTGTTGTTGCTTATGTCCATCAGCCCACACTAATCCTCACTGCCAAGAAAAGCCACACACCAACCACACATTAAACATCATCTACGTTTATGACTAACCTTTATTTAAACATAAGTTATATTTCACTTTTATGTTTGGGTGTTTCTTAAATGCAATATTACTGTATGTTATTAAACCTTTCTGCTGCTGTTAATCATTTAGTCCATATAGTTTATTTATTATATTACCCTGTATTTAGTTACACTTTGATTCCATTTATTTATTTATTTATTTCATTTTTTGACACTGCTGTTTCCTGGTCAGGGTTATGGTATGTTTGTCACCTATCACAAAAGAACACAGGGTGCAGGCGCTGAATTGGGATTCCAATCCATCACAGTACTGGATTTGGGTCCATATGATCCCTGGCCAGCCTCTCTTCCCTCAAATACAGCCAGTTGTGTCTGCATGTGACACCTGATCAGTATGTGCTGTGGTTGTCTATCAAGTCCCAAAACCTAATCACCATTTATTTTGTTTGAAGGATGTTTAAGCCAAAAGAGAAGCAATCAAAAACAATATTATTAAAGCAACTAAACCTTAAAGCAGCACACAGTTCTACAAGTCGAGACTAAATAATTACAAGTAAAAACACTGGTACAAATTTATCAAATCAGATTTGAACATTTACAAACTTAATAAGAAAAAAAATATTTTCTGTTTTTTTTTCTTTAAAGAAAAAAAACATGCAACACATTCCAATACATGTAGACATTACTACACATTTCTATCGTAGAAAAAAGTTTTTTTTTTCAGTTTATAATTCATCATTCATATGTATTATTCTGTGTTAACCTGCCATCCCTCTTTAACCATCCAGCTTCACCTTTGCAACCAATATAAAAGATCATTAGATGTAGCCCTCCCAAGAAAATACTGGACTTTCTAGAAAGACTTTAGCTTAAAATTAATAAAGCAACTTCACCTAGCAACACCAGCTAAAGTAGGATACAGCAAAAAGTCGTTATTTGCCGTTATGTTATAGTGTAAGAAATAATTATAAACATGTTGGGAAATTATTCACATGTGCACACTTTAATACCTCAACTATGAGATTATTATGAGATGATTAACAAAAACATAGCCTTATCATATTAAAATACGATGTTTACTCCTCATACCTTGGGCTTACAATTACAATGATGATGTCACACTAGTAAATGTTTTCTTTAAATTCAGAATAAATGCAGCACTGTCTTTATCATGTTCTGCCACTTTCAAAAACAAGAAAGCTCTGTTCCTTCAAACCTGGGTCCCACTTAACCTGCTGTATGACTTGAACTCAAACTAAGCGAGTTTAGTCTTAAAATCCTCTAGATTTATTGTGTTTTTATATTAGCCTATTTGAGTCTGATTAGTATAATAAAGATGCTTCATTGTGCGTGGTCTTTATATAGCTTTAGCAGTCATTTTAGTCGTTTACTGAAAAGGTTCAGTAGACCTATATGTAGTGTTTTTTCAGGGTATTTGAATCGGGTGTGCATTGTGTTTAAATGCAGTGTTTGTTATGCTCGTTCTGAGCTGTGACTCTGTTAGAAACCCAATGCTGCTGCGCATCTGGTAATGGAAGTTAAGCTTTAATAACGGAGCCCTGATTTGAAGGATCGTGTTGAACGAGGGTCTAAAGCATAAAAAGCCAAACACTTACCAAAACGTGACAAAGCGCTCAGCCTGTACTGTAGATGTTTCTCTGTTTTAAAGCGCAATGATGCAAAGAAGAGCGAGATTCCGGAGAAGCTTCAGAGGAAAAGCGCTTTATGTCCGTGCGCAGATTTTCTGTTCTGTTCGGGGGCGGAACTGCGAAGCGTCACGGAATGAGAAAGGAATGTCCAAAAATTCTTGCCGTAATAAATTTTTCTACAGGAGGTCACATCGGGAAATGAGAAAAACACACCAGTATCATCACAAGACCAGCTTATACTTTGCTGTCTATCAAGGACCGCGCTGTAATTACTCTATATGTGAATGTCTGGCCACCCGAGGACAAATTCCAGCCTCTGATCGTCCAAATGAGAAGAAATTGGCGCAGTTTGCACAAGAAACACGACTCATTTAGCACATTTCTAATCACCCAATAATAAATTCGAAGATCTAACAAAACATTCCATCCTTTATCAAACACCCTTATACAGAACAACTAGGCCAGACTTTTTTAACTGCTTGTTCCTCGGATGTCCCTACTTAAAAATCTACTGAGGAGGGAGGAAAAAATTAAAATAAATCTTTTTTTTTCAGCACTTTTCAATTTATCGAGGGCTATGTGGAATCAATACAAATAAATACAATTTATTTAACGTACAATTAAATTAAAGTGAATCTGGAAAAAAATTAAATGGACAGAACAAAACCGTTGGCCCTCCACCAGAGGGCGAAAAAAAATAAATAAAAAAAAAATAATAAAAAATATATATATATATATATATATATATATATATAAATTATTATGATTTTTTAATTTATTTATTTATTTAAAAAATAAATACATTTCAACCATTGGTACTGCGGCGGATTTTTTTCAAAGATGATCGTCGGCACCGTGAAACAAGCAATAAAAAAAGTCTGGCTTTACTGATCCAAGCTAGATACTGAACAAGCAAAGTGTCCCGACAGTGGCAGCATGGCATTTGGGGGATTAAAACTTGTACCTAATCCAGGTTAACAGATGCCACAGAGATGGATGGTCTGGAAAGGGGCATAAACTTTTGTATGTACACAGGCCTTTTATATGAATGGCTGTTAATCACAAACGTGTATCAGATCTACAGGGGTCATGGTGCCTATCCTTGGAAAACAGAGGGTATTGTGGTGGCTTAGTGGTTTATAGCCAGAAGGCCCAGGGTTCAAATCCCACCTTTGCCAGGCTGTCACAGTTGTCCTCCTAAACCAGCCTTTAAAGACAAGGTTTGATAACGTTTTGAAGAAAATCGCTGGATTTGCACAGAGCTCTGTCCTTAACTCCATCGAACTCTTGATAGTAAAAAAAACTGCCATTGCTTATTGTCCAGCATCAGCATCCAACCCCATTGCTGTTCCAAAATCTAGTGGAAAACTGTTAACTAACGCCCATTTGTTTTGGATGTAAAGCACGTGTCCACCAAGGGCGGCATGGTGGCTCGGTGGGTAGCACTGCTGCCTCACACATGTTCAGTCCCAAGGTGGAGCGGCCTGGGCCCTTTCTGTGTGGAGTCTGCATGTCCTCCCTGTGTCTGTGTGGGTTTACTCCAGGTACTCCGATTTCCTCCCACAGTTCAAAGACATGCGTGTTAGGTTAATGGATTACAGTCGACTCCGGTTAATGGGACCACATCGGGACGCAATGGTTTTGGTCCTAATAACCGGCTGGTCCGATTAAACGGACATGCCCTATGTTACAAGACGGGACGTGCTATGTAACATATTAAATGTTTATTAAACCTTTATTGTACGATTTACA
>JAVSBV010182376.1:0-13156 GCA_033117975.1 Parotocinclus spilosoma | reverse complement strand
TTCACATGGTCATAATGGGGTATTTTGTGTAGAATTTTGAGGAAAAATATTAATTTAATACAATTTGGAATAAGGCTTTAACGTAACAAAATGTGGAAAAAGTAAAGCGCTGTGAATACATTCCGAATGCACTGTAGGTCCTCAAAGGCTTAAGGGGGATCATATGAAGCATAGAGTTGTTGTTTGTTTTAACAATGTGCAAAAACTGTAAAAAAAATAATAAAAGATTTAAAAAAAAACATTTTTTCAAAGTACATGGCTTAGAAACACTCTGTTTAGTTGCTCTTTCCATACTAAACCAACTTTTTCTGATTTATTTTTTCTGATTTTCTAATCACAAGACACAGGTTGTGGTTGTGTGTGTGTGTGTGTGTGTGTGTGTGTGTGTGTATGTGTGTGTGTGTGGTGTGTGTCTCAGAGCAGCTTACACGCATAATAAGCTGCTAATAGATTTTGAATTTAATGGTCTGGAATGGATGAAGCTCCTCAGCAGCATCACACAAACTGAGCAAAACTATAGCGTGCTTTTATTGTTTAAAATAATGATACAGCAAAATAAAGTATACAATTCAACACAAGTCAGAATGCTTTGGTCCTTATCAAGCAATATGAACTAATATTCTATACAGATGGACCTATAGACTGATAAACTAACTCCAGAGCTATATGGAAGTATCTGTTCTATTTACAGCTACATTATAATGGTGAATAGAGAAGAAAAAAATCGCATTGCATTTAGGCAACGAAATAAAAATAAAAAAACTTTTGAAAAAACATGCAACGTTTGTAAAAATATCTGCAAAAATATCCTGTGTAATAAAAGAAGATACAGCTGCAATAAGGATGTAAAACAGAACAGGTTTGATCTTCCTTCATAGGCATTTTGGTCACGTTAAAATAAAGCATCTGTACGTTCTTATATACAGCGTATATATTTAAAATGTAATCCATTTGACTATGGCTTCTTATAATTCGGTGCTAACAGGTAAACAACTGAGCAGGTCGATGAGCGGAGGAATTCGCGTCTACATCCACGTGTGTACTCCGTTTCTCATTAAGTTTTGATTTATATTTCATTCATTTGCACCGAAGCAAAACTGTATCGTTTTCCTTTTAGAAATAAATCTGACGTCTCAGTCAGCAAAGCAGGTAATCAAACTCATTTTACACATCATTTCTCATTGGCTCCCAGGTATAAACTCCAACTAATTAACCAAACATATTACTGATTCACATCACAGGTTTCAACAGGCAACCCAGCGCAGCATCGACTGAACATACGACTAGCTGCCAATAAAAAAATTATATGATTCAAAAACAGTAGAAACAATAGAACAGTGATTTCTGATCACTGACGTCATTGTAATGATTGTCAGTTACGAAGCTGGGTTAAACAATGGCGGGTGTGTAAACAGCTGATTGTCATTAAGTTTAAAACAGCTAGTCCTCTAATAAAAACACCTTGCAGGTCAGGTCTGGTTCTGGTATTGCAATAAAAAGCTCCTGAATGTTCATCACTCTATAAGTATGCATTTAATATAAAGTACTGTGCAAAACCTTAGGCCACCATTAGGTTAGATACATCACTGTTTAAGTAACAGTTTGATTACCATACCTAAATGTCTCTTTATTAAAATCTAATAAAGACAATAAATGACCTTTGTATGCAGGACTGAAAAGGAAACCGAAGAAAACAGCTTCTACAGGCTGCAGTGACAAGCATTTACTGTGACCTCCCCTTAAACTTGCAACAGCAGCATCTGTCAGGATTATCAGAATGCCAAATTTGTACGATCTGAAGAATCTTGAACAGAAATCGTCTTTTTTGGAAGGGTGGCAGCCAAGAAGCCACTTTTTCAGAAAAGGAACATGGTGAAAAAGATATGATAAAGCTTGCAATACAGATTAGCAATACAGATTAATGTGAAAGAGGTATAAAATGGACCTTACAGCATTGCAAAAGAAATCTAATGGTGGCCTAAGACTTTTGCACAGGTGGAAGTAAATGTCTTAAGTATCTGAATGTAGGCACATTGCAGAAGTGGCAGCCTTTTATGTGAGACTACTGTACACTGACTGTAATTAGCAGAGCTGAGCATTGAAAGTTAAGAGTTTTGCTGAAGAACAGCTTGGCGAAGTTAAAATCAAACTTTGGCTGCAATTTCTCCAAGGGTAAATCATTTGCTATTGGTTTGTTAAGATTTTTGCTTCTTGAAGTATACATTTACAGCCGTTAGCAAGAGTCATCATCCAGAGCATCATCCAGAGTGACTTGTAAATGAGTTAAGTGTCAGCTTAGCAGAGACTGGATTTAAACTTAAAACATTCGGATTGGCAGTCCAAAAACGTAACCACTTTAAGTTTAAAGCTAATTGATCACCATGACACCATACCATCATCCATGCTGGTGGCCACCATACCTTGTTCTAACACACAACACATGCTGGTCCAACCTGGCTTGTGCTCGATCATAATGATCTGGTAATGGTTTGGCTGGTTGACCAACATGCCACCAAAACTATTAAAAGCTCATTGTATTTGAATTTTATGCTGGTTTTTGAAGGCTTGGCGCTGGTTAAGTTAGAGACTATTGACCCATAAGGCCATCCTGTGCTGGTGACTAAAACACAACCAAGCTGGTAGACGGGCATTTACTTGCAGTTAGGTTGTACAGTGGTAAAGATACTGTGGACTACAAGGTTTTAAATCTTTGCCAATCTTTGCAAAGCTTAGCGGGCTTTTCCATCCAAAAATGTTTTTTTGCAAATTTTGAAATTTAACATTGAAATGAAAAAAATTTGAAATGAAAGGGAAAATGCCAAAAGGGGGAAAATTTACACACAAATGTGTTGGAATAGTTGGAATATCGCAAAGGTCGAATTGCAAAAACAGTGATGGGAAAATGGTTTAGTGTGACGTATCAAGCTGTGATTGATGGATCATGTTCACCTGATCAGACCAAAAACAAATTGGTAATGCTACATTTATCTATGATATAATATACTGTTGGCAAAAATAAGGGGGTATTTTAAAATGAAACTTAGCCTAATAAAATATCCCCTAATTTTACGAGCAGTATAAATAACTGAGTAAGCGAAGTAGGAAAATGAATAAAAGAATTAACTGAATAGGTGTTACAGACATCCCACAAAAGTGTTTCCAAGCTGAACACGGCCTTGAAAAAGATTATTCTGCTAAAAGCAAAGAATGATTTCAATATTCTATTCTTGAAATGTTCAATTTTCATCCCTGATCATTTTAATGGAAGTTAATGGAATTAATTCACGTTTTTTTGCCAGTACATTTGCAAAATGTTTGAATGAAAAGACCCTCAACCTACAATTGCTTGTATTGCAAATCTGGATCAGGTGTAAGTCACTCTGAATATACGTGTCTACGAAATGGCTAAATGTAATTTTACCCACCACGGCATCATCTCGTGAATGCCCAACAGTCTGGCAAAATATATATTTGTCTTCATTACATTTCATCATCCTTCATGTAAGTGTTTTGCAGCCCTCTTTACCCATCTCTAGTACTCTTGTTATGTATTGTCAAAAAGCAGCTTCCACACTATGCCTTCCCTCTATTAAACTGACCTTGTCTTTAAGTGGTCGAGCCACAATTACTTCAATCACACTTCAATTTCAAGGCAGTTGAACAGAAAAAGCATTGAATTTTAAAAAAGCCATGTGTGTCTGTTAAACACAAGTGAGTCTCTTTCTTCAGGTGAATACAATCCGGTAATCACAGAGACGTGACGAAAGGGGATTTATTGCCTTTCCTTCTTCCTTTGTGTGTGGTGAGCGTAGCGCTTCAAAGGCTGCATCCTGTGTTCCACCATAAAATCACCTGTCTACTTGTCACTGTGCTGGACTACAGGCTAATTCCATGCTATGTAGATGCGTATTTCGGCTTTAAAGGCATCTCTGAATGCAGTCTTGTTTGCTGTAATTAATGGCAGTTTAATACATTTTCTCCCAAAAACGTCCCTACAATCCTTTGAACACAGAAGAAAAATAAAGTCGAATCAAAAGGCGCTTTCTGGTTCTGCTTGATTTCTTTCCGTGGTGTCCGCCAGTCCATCAGGGCATGGGGTGACCAGAACAGACTTCTGGTCCAGTGGAGGGGATCCTGTAATGAGAATGGTACACAATAATGTGATTCATTCTCATGAAAACAGTGTTAGGTCTCGGATAATATTGTCCAATAATAATATTGTACATTAAACTCAGGATGAACAGGATCAGTCTACAAAAAGCAACTATCCAATCACTATCCACTTCATTAGGTTCCACCTTGCTAGTGCATCTGCCTTCAGAACTGCCTTAATTATTTGTGGCAAAGATTCAACAAGTCCCTCCGAGATTTTGGTCCACAGTTACTGCAGATTTGTCGACTGCACATCCATGATGAGAGTCTCTCAATGTACCATAGCCCAAAGGTGCTCTATTGGATTAAGTTCTGGTGATTGTGGAGGCCGTTTGAGTACAGAGAAGTAATGTTCATGATCAAGCAACCATTTTTAGATGACCTGAGCATTGTGTCACTGTATTATCCTGATGGAAGTAGACATCAGAAAAGATCTTAAAGTGACAACCATGGTCAGCAACACTACTCAGGAGGACTGTGGCGTTTAAACGATGCTCAGTTGGTATTCAGGGGCCAAAGTGGGCCTTGAAAATATCCCCCACATCGTGGCAGAGAACTGCCATCACATTTTCAGTGTGTGTGAAAATCCCAGTAGATTAGCAGTTTCTGAATTACTCAGATGTCACTTAAATCACCTTTCTTCTCCATTCTGATGTTCAGTTTGAACTTCAGGACCTCATCCTGATCATGTTTAAATGCCTAACTGCACTGAGTTGCTGCCATGTAATTAGCTTTTTATATATTTGCAATAACGAAGCGCTGAACAGGTGTACCTAATAAAGTGTTTACTGTAAATGGTCCTTTAAACATCTAACACATACATACCCCAAAGCCTTTTACGGAGTAGGCTCAAAACAGGACACCTTCAACATTAAGGTCGGGGTAGCATGTGGAGCCGTGCTGAATCTCCCGTTCCAGGAGGGACTCTTCACAACTGGGAGGTAACATGCCAGTTGGGGAGTACAGAACTGGAAAGTCACAGATCAATGAACAAACATGAGTAAAGAAGATGAGCACTCTTCGAAATCATATGAAGGAGAATCTGGATCTGAATGAACCAAAATAGGTTACTTGACACCAAATCTTACACTATTTAGCATATAAAAGAAGTGATTTATTATTTTTCCTGGTTTTATTTTCATATTGGATACATTTCCCTGTAATTCCTGGTAATAGTCTGCTGAAGAGACCAATAATTAAATTAGTTCATCATACCATTACTAGAACAATGCTGCATAAAATCTCAAGACTTTTAAACAGTGCTGTATGGCAGTGGAATTGCACAGAGTTGGGCTTGCACAGAGCTTTTGGTTTCATTTAACCATTCTGTCCATCAAAGATAAACCATGAAATTCCTCTAACCTTTTCTTTGTTGCTTTAAGGCCAGTCTGTGTTCCATCAGGACATTTCTCTGTCTTTCTTTACTTAGAATCTCTCCCTCCAGGTGGACTGGGGTTATTGAAGTTTTCAGAGCGATAGGATGCATGGAGACGGATTGAGAATCCCACTCGTAGTTTTCATCCACAGAGTCCCTCCTGAAGCTGAAAACATAAAAAAAAATTGTTCAATTATGACACACACTGATAACTAACCTATAACCACTATAACTTTCCCCAAAGTGAAAGTCATTATTATTACTTTAAGCGTTTCTCTTCTAATAGGTTTACATAGGGGGGAAAATCTGTATTTTCCTTTTGAATCGCGTTCGTCATTTAAGCAGTAGATATTACTTATTTCTCTAAGACGGAAAAAAGATGTTGCTCTAGCCTTCTTCTATTCACTGACAGTGTGAAATGTCTACATTATTCTTTTTCTTCAAGTCCACCCAGTGAGCACTTTTTGTGGTGCACAGAACCCACACACTGGTGAAATCCAAAATAAGAGAGAAACAGATCTGGAGGGGAAAAAAACGCTGCTCTTACCATGACTCGTCTCTGTCACTTTCCTCGTTGGTCTCCAGGGAGCTGGTAAGAGGGGGGCTGAAGGACAGAGACTGCCTGCTGCTTGGATGATCCAGGCTGCCTCTGCCACTGCTTTGGCTGGCATAGCTCCTGCAACTTCCCTCTGGTTCTGGAGAGTAGCAGTGAAAGAGGGGCCAGCTTGAATCTTCTAAAGGCATGGAGGGTGGAAGCTGAGAGACCATATGCTGGTGGGAGCTCTGGTCATCAGTTCTGGCAACAGGGTTGTTCGAGACCCCCTGTTGATGGGAATCTTGCAGTGGAATTCCTGAGGCCACTTCTACTTCTGTCGCTTCACTGGTAGTGGGTTGGTTTTCCTCCTCAGCCAACGAGCTGGGTCTGCTTGGAATAGGAGACAGGGAAGAATTCTTCCCCATGGTTAGGGAGTCTATCCAGGCATCAGGGGGCAGGAACTCTTGCTTGTACCTTTTAGAGTTCAAACTGGGAGCACTTTTGTGGTGGTTCACATGTTGCGAACTGACGCTGAGACCTTTATAAAGTAACGGCCTCTGACCATGCTTTGAAGGCAGGGTTCTACTTGACCGACTGCTCAGCCTGTCAGCGTCTCTCCTTGTGCCTCTCTGAATTGTTCTGTAGCCAACTTCTATTACTGTTGGACTTGCCCTTTCCAGCTGATATAAACTGGGCCTGTTATTTTGGCCTAGCATTGACTTTGTACGTTTGGCCTGAGCCTGATCATCTGGCTCATCCACAGACATCTCAACATAATTATTAGCATTTCTCTCTGTCTTCCTTTGCTGATGATTACCTCCCAGGTGACTGGCTCTAGGAACAATATTTTGTTCTCGTCGATTGCAGGCTCCTGTATTCTGCAGGCTGTCCTCCACAGGATAATAAGCTCTTTCTGTTACAGCGTAAAACGGTTCATCGTTAAAATTGACAGGGGCACCTTCAGTCGTTTGTCTTCGCCTTTGGTCTATGGCACGTGACTTCTGGTGCATCCCTTGCTCTAGACTTTTGGACCTACGATGGTTTGATAGCTGCCTGAAATCAGAGGCCCGCAAGCACTCGTCCGCTCTTTCATGGCCGTTGTGTGCTTGCATCAAGTTACTAGCAGACAATATATGGCCAGACTCCCAGGGAATACAAGATGAAGCTCTTACTATTGGAACATTGGTGACACACTGCCCTCTGCTGGGCAGCTGCCTTACATGCAACAATCCTCTGCCTGCCCAGACTGCTTCCTCATTTTCCCCAATGTCCCTCTTTCGCTCCACTCGGAGCGACCCACCTCTGCTGACTGAGAGATCCTTATTGACAGCATACCTTCTCAACTCTTGCTCAAGCTCCTCTCTCTGACGGGCCAACCGGAGACAGTGGTTAAGGTTGCCCTGTTCTCTCTCATGCTCCATCTGCAGAAGTAAAGTGCTTGCCGTGGAAGGAGCCGCACCACACTTGACGGAAGAATATGTTTCAGATGGAGCATAAAGCACAGTGCTGCTGATCTCAGAGCAGAGGCTTGACCCATCTGAGATCTCCTGGCCTTGAGATACAGAGTAGCAACCACGGTTAGGCAGCGTTCGGGCTCGGCCAGAAGACAAGATGTCTAGTCCACAAGCAGGCATGTCTACAGAAACAACAAAAGGAGGATCCCTGCATTCGCTCCTGTAAGAGCGCAGTGACTGTGATTTTCGAAGGGTGCCACCACCAGCTCGTTCTGACAGTCGAGAAAAGTCTTGCCTCTGCTTTTTATGCCTGGTGAGAGCTGGATCTACAGCGTCGTCTTCTTCACCAGACTCCACCATAAATCGACCATCTGGTCCCCGGTGAATTAACTCCACAGTGGAGGACCTGTGGAGGTGACTACCAGCTAGGGAACTCTTAGAGGGAGCATGGCTACGAGGAAGCAAGTGCTCTCTTTGGTCATTGCGAATGGACCTGCCTAAAGTGGAGTGTTCTGAGGAGGACGAAGAACTAGAGAGTGGCCGAAGAGGGAGCAGTTTCTCCTTTAGGGCACTGTCAGGGCTATCAGGAGCTGAGTCCTGCCTGAGAAAGACAAGATGTCAAAAAGATTAAGGCATGAAACATTGACTTAGACAAAAATTGAAGCCACATTATGAGTCAGTCTTGATTGATGCCACAGATTGTACTGAGTATTGTTTATTCCTTTAGATGCTTCTAGGGCCATCAAATAGGAATGTAGATTACTAAATTTGGTTACACAACAATGGAATTGACATCCACTGAGAGAACAAATTGATGAAACACTTACTTCATGGATGCGTCTGGGCGATCTGAAAGGCAGGAGATAATGAAAGTAAATGACATTGTAAAATGACTCACACTTTGATTACTTTCCTATTTTCTGGATGAACAATGCAATTTATTAAGCCGGATAGACCAGAGCTCAGTCTATGAGCTGTTTGTATTTTTTAACGCTTTTCATCACTACATACCCTCCATCGCCTTTCTGCGTCGCCAACTTCTCCTTCTAGCGACCAGACACACCGTGGCCAAGGCAAGCAGCAGTACGAGGCACAGGGCACCCATACCTGCCATGACTCCAGTCCACAGTGGCTGGGGAATCATCTCCGGGAGGCGGGAACCAGGTGGAAGGATATCAACTGCTAGAATGTGAATGGAACAGTAAGAAGCTTTGAGCACACAAGATCCTCGACTAAATAGGAACGATATGCATTTTTACGTTACTCTAATCAATATTCTTATTTGTTTTCAGCCTTGTTATTAATATTTAAAAGGTTGCTGACCCAGAGTGGTGACATTGATGGAGCGACTAGGCTCACTCAGCTGCTCGCCACGTCGAGATAGAAGTCTTAACTCGTAGTTCCCATTCTACAAAGCGATAAACAAATGGGATGTGGTGTTAAAATGACATCGGTGTCACTGCTGTGACTAAATTAACCTTTCCAATGGCAAATAAATATAAAACACACTTTTGAACAAAACAGTCAAACCAAAACACTCAGTTCTAATCTCAGGTCCAATCCACTATCGCAGGAACTTGGATTCAAATCATATGCGCCCTGTATTCTTCTTGGATAGGTGAAAAATTGCTCCCCTCCCCAGACAGACAATCATGTTTGCATGTGCCATCCAAAGAACTAAGGGTTCCTGCAGTTCCTGCATTTTATATCCTACCTATTTTTAATTATTCATAATTCTTAAGTGTTCAGTATCATGACACAAACCCCTGTGAATTATTTCAATACTTCTAGATCTTTTAAAAATTCTACTGATGTACTTCTACTATTAAAACTATTTAATATATCTATTTAAATAACACACAAAAACAAAACAGACCTTTTGTAGTTCCTTAATAAGCATTTCAGTCTTATTGGCACTGATGCCCTCGCTCAGATTCGACCAGTCCCCATCGTCCTGACGGGACTGGAGGATGAAGCCGTCTATAGCTGGCTGCTGAGACGACGGTTTCGCCCACCTCAGGTAAACACCTTCTGAGCTCTGATTGAAGAACAGCAATGTGGGCGGGTCTAACTTGGATGGAGTAGGAAGTTCATCTAAGCAGGAATAAACCAGAATGATCATTCTAAAATAAGAGCAGGGCAAGGTGGAGGAACACTGAGTTCTCTCTAGCAGGTTAACAGAGGTGTTAGGAGCTGGTACTGACCCATGGTTCTGGCAGTGGTGATATTGCTGAATGGGCCGCTACCCAGTTTATTCTGAGCCATAACGCTGAACTGGTAGTCAGTGGAAGGCAGGAGGCCACTCACCACCATTGCTGGATTGGAGGATGTACCTGGGAATGAGCGCCACTCTTGTTGATCTTCCTCTGAACACACACACTTTAACCTGACGAGAAAATGGGGAGAAAAAGAGTAGATTTTAGCAGATACTTTCTTTCTCTCTCTCACTATTCTATATACACCCATTGACAAAAAACACAAAATCATATAGAAATGTTGGATTGCTGCAAAACTCGGCCAGCAGTTATAGCTTAAGATACGTAAATGATTATAGGTCTGAGTAGACACTAGGTCTTGCCACAAGAGGGCGTAAAATGTCTTCCTTTGATCAGTTGTACCTAATGAAGTGTTTGGTGAGTGGCATCAGCCAGAATGTAATAGCATAATAGCTGTCCAGTTTAATTTGTATTACCAACAGCATATGTAACATGACCTATAAACCAAGATTAGGTTACATAAGCCTAACTACAATGTCACTACAACATCCTGTCTAATAAAACATTCAGCACTATGAAAATGTCACAGGGGTGGAAAAAACCTAGGAACACAACACAACTTTTGCATAAGATCTGAAGAGCATTGAAAGCGCACATTACGGCCTCAAACACAACCTTAATGCCAGCATACACACGCACACTCATAGACAGACTTACAAATGCACATTTCAGCCAGGAAAGAACAGCAAGACACAAGTAAATCTTCGAGGAAAGCCAGATATGCAGGCACATAACGCATGTACACAAAAACGGATGAATTCACACAGCAATGATAATGATCTCAGAGACACTGACCAGACGGTGAAGGTTTGTGTATATCCTCCATCATATCCAGGAACCCAAGTCACGTTAACCTGATTTACCCCGGGTTCAACAGACACTGAGGACACGGCGTGGGGGCTCGTACCTGACACACAAATGCATGAACACACGCACGCACAAACACACACAGGAGAGTGAGATACAGTCTGAATGTGAATGTGCTGAAAATGTTGAATGTGAATAACATTTAATTATTTCCCTTCAAATACTTCATATATTCGTATATATACATATGTGTGTTTGTGTGTGTGTGTGTGTGTGTGGTCAGGTTTATTCATAATTGTAAGGACCAAGTGCCCACACAAGGAAAAAACAATTTTACATTTTTTTTTTTAGTGCCTTTTTTTGTTTGTTTGGTTTTTTTCACTAAAGGACAACGGCCAACAAACAGCCAATAAGATTGCATTAATGAGGCTAAGGTTACGTGTAGGTTATTCTGAAAGTACCCACAGTAATGGAAAGATACTCTGTGTGCTTGCGTGGGTTTGTGGGTGCACATGTTTATACTACATTGTTGGGACGCTAGACAGAAGAATTTGACATTTTTTGACATTGTGGGGACTTTATTAAGCCCAGAAAAAAGAGACAAAATATTTGCATTATATTACTGCGGTTAGGGGTAGGGTAGGGTACTCTGTGGGAGCCTAGTGGTTAGGGCACTGGACTCTGGACCTGGAGGTCCTGGGGTTTAAAGCCCACCTCTGCAAAAGGGCCCACAGTTGGGCCCTTAAGCAAAGCCCACAATTGCTTGGATTGTAAGACTGTATAAGTTGTAAGTCGCTCTGAATATGGGCATGTGCTGTAAATGTACTCTTACTTTGAAAACTAAAAAAGGTATTACATTAATCATAAATGAATTATATGATGTCAATGGAAAATCCTAAAAGTCATTTGTAGGATAATAGCCTCTTATACTTGTGAGGTCAAATGTCCCCACAATGATAGGAAAATCTGGCAGTTTTGACTTGTGTGTACTGTTTTGCTGTTTCAAACTTTACTTTTTGCTTCCTGTTGCTAAGGTTATGCATAAACACATTTGTAACTTACTTACCTTCAATAACACTAGAATAGTGAGACTGTAAGTGTAAGTGTGTTTGCACGAGCGTGCACATGTGGAGACCTTACCGATCACTGTGATGCTGGTGGTGGCTGTGATCGTGGAGATGCCGTTGGTCACACTGCACTCCCACTCTCCATAATGCTCTTTACTCAGAGACTGAAGCAGCAGAGAACCGTCCACCCCTACAGAGTACTGAGAGCGAGAGACACCGACTCCCAGCTGGATAGAAACACAAAGCGTTCATATGGATTAATGTAGTGCTACGTGAGAGAATACGACCCCTGAAATAACCACTTGGACAGTGTTTCCTTTCTTTTATAAATAGGAACCAGTAAGACAGAGGGTAAATGAGCAATCTGGCATAAAACATTCAATGTTATTTATCATATTGTGTAATATTTTGTATCACTGTAAGGAACTGAGACAAAGTTTTATTTTCAAAAATGTATATGCATGACTGTTCTGGCACTGCAATAATAAGCAACATATTATTACTGTTATTTTATAACTATTAATGGTGTAACGATGCATGAATAGGGCAACATATATAATCGGATTATACATTCATAGACCAGAATATCAATAATATCAATTATTATTATTATTATTATTATTATTAATAATAATAATAATAATAATTACTATTTAACCAGAAAATCTAACTGACAGAAAGACATCTTTTTAGTTCCAGAACTCCAATTTAAAGAATATAGAAGCATCAGTTAGACATGCCAGACTGACAGATGAATAAATACAGTCAGATATCTGGATGTGGTAAATGTTCATAATCTAAATGTCCAGGTTACCTTGGTCCATGAAATTGTAGGTGGAGGGTCTCCTTTTGCTCTGCAGGGAATAACAAGCATCTTCCCCACCTCTTCTCTGTATTCCTTACTGGGAGGAATAGTGAAAGATGGAGGGTCCTGAAAGAGGCCAGATTGTGGTGAGTGTAGCTGAGCTGTAAGCAGATCTCACAATATCTATGTTCTTAGTTTAAAAGTGTTTTTTTCCTTATTTAAAATGGTAACCTGACTGCATTATCATTAGCAATGTATAATGTATATTGTTTATTATTAGAACAGGAAGATTGTGGTAGGTATGTGGCGTATGTCTGACCTGGAGGATTACATTGGTGGGCTCTGATTGGCCCATCGTCCCATAGCTGTTATACGGAGTACAGGTGTAAATGCCAACTGCGTCATCATTAGCTGTGGTGATAACGATGGAACCGTCTTCAGCCATGATCCAGCCAGGGTACTGAACAAAGATAGAGAGAGAGAGAGAGAGAGAGAGAGAGAGAGAGAGAGAGAGAGATACAGACAGACAGACAGAGAGAGAGAGAGAGAGAGAGAGATAGAGAGAGACAGACAGACAGACAGACAGAGAGAGAGAGAGAGAGAGAGAGAGAGAGAGACAGAGAGAGACAGAGAGAGACAGAGAGAGAGAGAGATAGAGAGAGAGAGATAGACAGAGACAGAGAGA
>JAVSBV010182366.1:0-13156 GCA_033117975.1 Parotocinclus spilosoma | reverse complement strand
CAGGGGACCCATCCTCCATGGTGGCCTAGATGCTAACTAAATAAACACCAAAGTATATCAAATTACAGCAAAACCAGGTCAATAAATAAATAAAAAATTAATAACAACAGTTAAATTAGTAATAGAAACATTTTAGTTTGAGTTTGCATCTCATTTGCATAATTAAACTTTGACTTTTTAAATGATCCTGCTTAATGAAATAAATAAATATTTATAATAAATAATATTTATTACATTGCTTTATAGTCAATATCCCATCATTTTGGTGAGCAGTGTATTAGTTCATTCTTTTAGTAAGCATGTTGGAATTGGATCAAATAAGCACGATGATGACTGATCAATAAAGACATTCCAGTATTCGTAAGTGGGAAACAATATTCTAGTTGGGATTTACAGCTAATTAAACACACAGGGTATTCGACTGGTTTGGTTCAGTATACTTTAGTTATTCATCTCAATCCAGTAGAGCTTCGGGATGTGAGTAGAACAAGAGATTGACAGAAAAATCTGTAGGGACTGCATGATGCAGAATCCCAAAGCAATGTTTCCAACATCTTGTTTAACCCATGCCATGAAGAATTGAGACCACTTAATTCTCCCACTACTAAATGACATTACAATGCACAATAAAACATTTTCCCTCTTCTAACCCTAATTAACTAACCAGCAGATGGATTATAAGCGTAGGAGACGCTCCAATGACTGAGTATACAAACTATATACTACAGTTACAGTAAAGTATTACTCCAGTAAAAGTAGAAGTCCTCCCTTTAGATCTCCACTTGAGTAAAAGTACAAAGATATTTACCTTCAAATGTACTTTGGTATCAAAAGTAAAAGTACAGTGGTTAATTATGGCTCTAATGTCCTATTGTTTTGTAATAAGGCTCTTGTCAGTCATCAGTAATTGACGGTAATTAGTCAAACCGGTCAAAACAAGTTTAAAATAAAGTACACTCTGTACCCTGACACTCACATCTTTTGTTTTAATATCTTTGTAAAGCAGTAAAGTAACAAGGAAGATATACCGCTTACAATAATTATTTTTGGGGGAAATTTATCATGACCTAATTTTTGCGAGCAGTAAATTTGACTTTGAAATGTCAAGGCTTTAAAGTAGAAATTCACCCAAAATGGAAGCAGTTCAATACACATGTAAGATAAACATTAATTAAATTCAATTCAAGTTTATTTATATAGCACCTTTTACAATGGAGCATTGTTTTAAAGCAGCTTCACAATATTACACTGTCTTAAAAGGCCAATCTCAAGTTGAGCAAGCCTAGGGCGACAGTGGAAAGGAAAAACTCCCTAAAACGGTAGGAAGAAACCTTGGGAGGACCAAGACTCAACCGTCCTCTATGGGTGGCCTAGATGTTAACTAAATAAATACCAAAAGTATATTCAATTATGTCAATATTAGGTCAATAAATAAATAGACTTTAAAAATGACTTTAAAAATAGAATAAAGAAATGACGGAATTTAATTATATTACATTTGTTACTATCCACCACTATCTTTGTGATTGTGCTGCATGTAGAATCAGAAATGTTGTATGGAACACTGTGATTTTTACCTAAGGTTATGCTTAAACCATCAAATGAAATTTTTCAGCCTACATTTCAGCACTGTGTTTTTCTTGGACCGTGGAGTGGCTCACAGGGTGGATGGATGGTGCCCATCCTGGAGAACAGGGGATTTATGTATTAGGTTGTTAATAGGGTGTATGATTAGTCATATTGTTCATACTACAGTGATACGGGTCAGACTTGTGTGTCTTACATAAGACTTGTGTGTGACTAATTATCGCAAAGACTGATAAATAAAAATAAATACACAATCAACTGTGTAAACTCGTGTAAATGGTAACACGAGTTGAATGCTGACACGTTAAGATAATAACCTTGAGATGCTTGTGGTTCCAGCCAAACAAGAAGAACGTGATCTGATGGATAAAAATAGATCCAGAAAAGGAACCTGGAATACTAATAGTCTTCCGTTACAGTCGACCCTTAATCAAGCAGCTTAATAAATTATTGCCTTTAATTTTGACCAATCAAATAGCAATTCAATCTTTTTTGAATGATTGTTTATTAGCAGCTATGGCAGATCTGTCTATTGTTAGAAACAAAAGTCGAGCGGTTTCCATTTTATTATTTTATGTTATTATATTACAAAATCTAGGTCATTCCAAAAAAGCTGCGCATAAAACAAAATACTTCCTGTGCAAACTGCTGGTCCTTTTGAAACGTGATGAAACATTACGTGTAACCAGATTCCTTATTTGATGTGATTTTGAACCTCTTCCATAATCAAAGCCTGAGAAGCACCAATAAAAGCATAAATGCTTAGGGATTTAACTCAAACATTGTTGGGTTTTTTTTGTCGGTTCCATTTACCATATAGAAGCACGTTGTGGTTTTACAATTCCATCTGTTTCTCTACGTCCTTTCACTGTCCCCTTTACTCTGTTCTGTAATGGTCAGGACTCCCACAGGACCAGCACAGATGGTGTGTTAGTGTGTGATGTGCATGATGAGTGGATCAGATACAGCAGAAATATAGTCCACCAACCAAAATATCCAGCACTGATAAAGGATTAGAAAGACGACTAACACAAACTGTGTAACAACAGATAAGCTGCTGACTTTGACTTTATATCTACAAGGTAACGCCGTAACATAGACGTGCCTAAAAAAGTGCACATTGATTAAAAACTCCAGCAGCACTTCTGTGTCTGATCCAATCATACCAGCACAACACACAATAACACACCACCACTAAAAAGTGCTGAGAACGATCCACCTTTCAAATAGTACCTGATCTGTGCTGGTCCTGTGAGGGTCCTGACCATTAGAGAGCAGTGTAAAGGATGACAAAGCAGGTAGAAAAACAGCGTCGAGCAGTGTGAAGGTTTGGTGTCTGGGTTAACAGTTCCATTACCAACCTGTAGCACTACTAAGAATTCATACATTCTTACAGGGTACAATCCAAACAGCTTTGCTTGCAATTGTGTTTTGTTAGGAATGTGTAATAAAACAACAACAAACTTGATACCCATTTTCACTTATATGTCGTTTCTCTTTTTCACTCCCTTAATTTTTTACAGTTTTTAAACGGTAAAACTTTACTTTAAAACTGTAAAAACAGTAAAGTAGTTGAACTGCTAGTGTAAAAATGTCAGGGGGCTCAGGAATGCTGGTGTTTAGTCAGCACAACAGGATACAAGACAAAAACAACCCTAGACGATGCGGCAAGCCATTGTTGAGCACATGCACTCGCTCTCTCATTTTTTCTCTCACACACGGGCCACTTTAGAGACACCAATTCACCTAACATCTTTAGACTGCGAGATAAAATGGAATAAAACCCTTAAGGACAAGGGAAGGACATGCAGACTCCACACAAAGGACCTGGACCGCCCCACTTGGAATTGAACCCAGGACCCACAGAGCCATCCTCTCCAACATGTGCTTGTATTAGATGGTTTTAACAGGGGGTAAGGTAATATTCTTATTCACCTAATCCAAATCATGAATGAATGCCAATCCAGTGCAGGGCACGGCACATTAATTCACTCATTCATACAGTTGCACTTTAGAGACAACGGTTGACCTAATATATGTTTGTACTGGGAGGAAACCAGAGTACCCATAGAAAACCCAGGCAGAACATGTTCTGCAAAGTCCAGACCGCGAATCAAAGTGAGGATCTTTGGAGCTGTGAGGCGACTGCACTAACCACTCGCTCCACCGTGCCTCCAGTGTTCCAAATGGAATTTTAATATTATTTTATAGCATTACAATAGCAATCAGAATGAAGGTTGGTCCTGGTTTTAGATCTAACACCAAAGCCTCTAGCAAATGGATAGCAAAGGATTTGGAGAAAGCACTTGTTTGTTCTTGTACTAATGTGAGCTCCAGCACCTCTGCGTCCACTCGTAGAAGTTTGTTATGAGATTCTAAGACATAAGCAGCCATGATTAGAAGAAGAATATCATCATTTGTTGAAAAATGAAAGGCTCCTCTGTAATTCTGTGTCATTTTGATAATTACAATCATTAAGTCAAATATTTTGTTAAACGCCCAAATAGTCACATAACTACTGATTCCTCTGTGTGAAATTAGAAAGCTGAGACAATGGTCAGTTGATTTTTAATGTACTGAGGCGACTGATGTCGAGCAGAAGGTGGAAGGGTACAGGCCTGGTTTTGGTTTGAAGCAATTGGCAAGAGAAAAAGTGTAAGCAGTACATTTTGAAACCCAATTTTAGTTAAGTAATAAGTAATCAGTAACTGTAACAGTGATTGGTTGTTAAGATCTATTAAACATTGAATACTATTTTTCTGTCACTACATGTTTATGGCAGAATTGTGTAACTATTTTATGCTCATCTGATTAGGTGATGTTACATCTCATGGCCACTCTGGTTGCGAGAAAGGACCAAAAGCAAAAAAAAAAAGTTCATGATGATGGTAGAATGAATTAGCAAGAAAGGGAAACCTCGATAAGCCTCCATTGAGGGTGGTATTTAGCTTTAAAAAACCACACATAAACAGTTACTGAATACTCATTTCTTAACTAAAGTTGGAATGGGATTAACTTTACTCATTCCTTCCTAAGAAATGTAATCTCACTACTCATTGTGGTAAGTCACATATAAAAACCCATACAAACCGGAAGCAAATCTACAAATAAATTTGAAAAACATAAAAAATGATAAACAATATCTACTTTCATAGTTTATCTAGGAACAAAAGCTAGAAGAAATGGCAAAATTAAACTTAAGTATTTCCCTTCATAATTGGCGTGTGCTCCAGCTTTTAGATTCTCTATTTTAGTAAATAATCTTCATAACATTGCATTTTCTTTAAAATGTTAGTCTACCTGTTGTTTTCATATCATTATTCTATTTGAACATATTCTCTCTATTCAGTTTCTGTTTATTTAAACGATTACCATGACCTTATTAATTAGCTAACTTTATTAATTCTTGCATACAAATCTAAGCTGCTTGGGCAGGTCGGTTCCCTTTTTGAATCTTGGTTCTCTTGGTTTTTCCTTGTCGCTCTCACCCCAGGGTTTGCTCGGTTTGGGATAAGACTTTGGAAATTTACATGATTTAGAAATTAATCTAAAACTATAAAGGTACATAAATCTGACTGGACTGACCAATGATTTCTCACTCCCAGAGTAAATGAAACGCTAAGATCACACCATGCAATCACTGAATAAACAATAAACTCATATTGCATTTTAGGTTCATTAAGAAAAGTTTATTATAGGCCATGTCAGACGATGGAACAAGGCATTGTGAAAAAAACAGGACTAAACCAGGAGCAAATCAGAGTTGAGGCAAGAATTCACATCAACTGTGACAAGTCTGCTCAGCAGCGAGAAGAAAGGTCATTGCCCCTGCAACCAGTGAAATGTGAGGGTTACCCCAGCTAGGACAGTGAATTATTAATGAATGTGTCTAGACATACATGAAAAGCAAAACTGTGTGTGTGTTATTGCTTGAGGCAGAATGCGTTCATCTTTTATTACGGTTTGGATGAAGATCAGACCACGTTTCACGCAGCTCGATGTATTGGAAAATGTTGCCCTCGTGTGGTTGGAAGTACATTTTCCCATAGTTGAGCCAATGACTCAGCACTCTTACCCTAACAGTAAGTGTTTCTCCAAGGTTAAGTAGATTTAACCAGCCACAAAATGGTCGTCCCTGATACAGAGTTCTGATACAGCAGTAACAGCCCAGCCTGTACCCTGGACCTGCTTCGTTCTGATCTCAAAAACAGATTTTTAGCATTTTGCTCTAGGAGTGGAAAGAACGAAAAGTCCCTGCCAACTCGAAAACCCTAGGAATCATCTGTGAAAATAATTAATTAGGTTTGATTCAGCAAGGTTTCCACAGGCCAAATTGTCCCTCATGCAGTGTAAAGAAGGTTCTCTGTGAGCTTCACAGCCGGGCCAAGAAAGCTATTCAGCTCCCAAATGCATCAGAGAACTCCTGAATAAGGTCCAGTCACACTGTATTCTGCAGCTAAAATGGAAATTAATGGGAATGACACAATCACTTTAAAGCACAGAGGGACTGCGGGAATTAAAAGCTCTGAAAGAGGGTCGCATTAGCCACGAAGCTGAAATAACTACGATTCTTTCACATAGTTCATTTCACACGTCAAGCCTGGATTCACATGCATAATGCGGCACTGGTTGAATAATTACTCCACCAGGTATTAAAGGTGTTAGACAGCTTTGTTTAGTCTACTGAAGTGTGGAAGGTTTTGCTCTGCATGCTTCATCTTAATACAAAATATTCAGACTTGAGCTCCTAGTGTTTTCATACTGGAGTCCAGTCTCAAGACCATAATAAGCTTGGTAAGATTTACTTGGAAATGTAATTGGTGAGTGTAACATAATTTATCAACTGAACTTATTTTAGATCGTTACTAAATACTAACAGGGCAGCACGCTGGCTCGGTGGCTAGCACACATTTAAGCATGTCTCCTTATTGGAATAAAACCAAAAATGAACTTTATACAGCAAATCTGTAACCAATAGAAGCTGTTTTTGTTAAAACTGTGTACAGAGGTGAGTATTTAGTGTTTCCATCCCTTACACTTGAGAAATAGCAGCATCTGGCAGCTTCATCAAAACACCAAGGTGCCCCTTCTACGGTCCAAAGAACCTTGCTCTAGAATAGTCTTTTTGGAAGGGTAGCAGTTAAGAACCCACTTTCTTGAGAAGGAGAACAGGGTGAAAAGGTGGAACAAGTCTAATAATGGTCTCAGACTTACTTACATTGCTGTATGTCCTGTGAATTCTAGAGAAAGGCACATTAGTAAACATTAGTATATAACAATAACTTATTTAAAACAAGTATTCTTTACTTGAAAGTCATATTTTAATCTGTGAATCTGTGTTTAATATACATTTGGACACATTTTTAACCCAAGCATTCATGTTTGTACCGCAAAGTAAAGAGCTTTGTTCAGGTCCAAACACAAAAATTAGAATGGGAATTGTGATGAAAATACAGTGAACATTACTTTGAGGCCATTCTTAGTGAAAAAACGGTCTGCTACACCAGAAATGCTATCACTGCAGTCTTAAAAAAAATAAAATAAAAACAAAACAGTGCAACACAGGTTAGAGTTGTTCCTTAACAATGACATCTTTTATCCACTATAACGTATTAACACCAATTCTTTGTACCAACAATAACTAATTATACAGTAGTTTGCCAACATTATACAGCACATAAACAAACAAACAATCACATTGTACGGTCAGCTCCATACAAATTGGCACCTTTTGTAAAGATATAGAGGTTATATAATGTATGCTATCTGTCACATTATGAAATACCTCTCATATTTCCAGTCAAGGGGGTGGAGCATTAAAGAAAATGACCAATTGGAGATTTACTTTGGTTTTGTTTAACAAAAGTAATTCTACATTTTCAACTTTATGAACATTTTATATATATACATTCTTATCCTTTGTGGATATAATAGCCAAACACCCTCACGACATTCTGGAAACCTTGGGCAGAGGATCACCAGTTTGTTAACAAACGTGTGAGAAAATAACTGACATGTTCCTCAAAGCAAGCTTGGAAGGGTTTGCATATTTCTCCCTCTACAGTGCATAATATAATTTTAAAAATCTCGAAGGAATTCCAGTCTGTTAAGTATAAGAGTGACAAACCTAAACTGAAGATTTGCGATCTCTGATCCCTTAGACAAACTGTTTTTGAGTTGCAGGCATGACATTCATGAACAGAGGTTTATAAACAAATATAATTAAATTGATCAGACAAAGCTCAGTTCATACTGTCTGCAATCTCATAAAACTCAAAGTAAATTTCAGTTAACTCCCTTTTTTTTTTTGCATTTTCTTTCCTGTGTCAGCTGTGTCTGATTTTTGGTTGTACAATCTTACTTTGTTTGAGAATTTCCTTTATTTTTAGGCCAAAAGCCCTTAACCCATTACCTGCCAAATTTTTTTCTGAACATTTTTTTACCTTTTAATTTTTTATTTCTGTCCGCCTACCCTACATCCCATCCCATCCCATCAGTAGGCGAGTTAAAGCACCCAATCCCCAAATTGGGAGCATGGTTTTTAATGGGTTAAACATTTATCCAGGTAAGGGACTGAAACCAGAGGCTAAGATTTTTCCCACACAAGCCACTATTTTCCAGGGCTTTAATTCCCCCATAAACTCATTATTCAACTTTCACATTTTAGACTCAATATGGTTTTGAACCCAAGCTTTCTGACAATCCTGTTTACAGTTTGCTCTGGACAGCACGACACTGATGGTTTAAAACTTCTCTAAAAAAATAGAGTACATTAAATTTTCTAAATATATTTATGCCCTAATATGTATGACATTCTTGGAGCTATACTTGATTTATCTTGATTAACTCTTTTGTCCCGTTTCGTTTGTAATTCCTCATGCTGATAAATGGCTACTGGAATTTGACTAAATAAAAAAACTAAAACTTTATGTCATGGATGGAGTTCATTAGAATAAAACTAACGTGCTTCAGATACGCTTTCTGGCTCCAATTGTGCCATATATAGCTTTATAGAAATACCATATGGAAATACTAGAATAAACTTGCATTAAATAACGGATCGTTTTTACTTATATTTCTAATCAGAGATCAATTACCACCTTTTTTTTTTAATAATTATCTTTCTCATATTTAAGGGTGCCAATATTTTTGTACTGTATGTGAGCGTAGGCCAGCATGCTCTGAACCTTTAGCTCGAAAAAAAAATGTACAAACACACACACACAACGTAATACAGTGGCAACAAAATTATTATCAATATTTTTTTTTTTTAAAAGTGTCCATTCACGTTGATTTACATGTAAACAATGTTCGGTTTAAAGGCCCGAGTTTCTCCCCTAACGACCTTACAAAGGAACTTCCTTATAAGGAAATGGGTGCGGTACTAAAGAACGTCCGTGTCGTTCTACGTTATTGTAAAAATGCACAAAGCTCAATATTCAACTCGATTAAATTTGCATGGTACCTGGGAAATGTTACAGCTACACTTGTACACCAACGTACAGGCTGAGTCAAAAGTCACAGGACACCCTTTTATCTTAGAAATAAAGGGCAAAATGATACATCGGAATACTTCAAGTAATGGGTGAGGGAACTTATTTTTTAGGCCATATTCAGAACATGGCCACAGTCTTAAAAGTCACCATATTGGATCAACTTATAAAACTTATCAACACAAAGTTCAAAAGTTTGTTGTTCATCACGGGTAACTGAAGATGGAATGGATTCTGATTTCCGGAGAACAGCAGCTGAATCATAGCAACAGACATCAACAAGCATCACCCAGAAAGATCACCAATTTCACACAACACTGTTACCCCTCATAACCAAATTTAGAGAAACCGGGACTGTGGACGATGTGGACGATGGACTGATGAGCCAAATCTGGAAAACTGTTACTGACTAAGAAACCTCACCAATGGTGTAGGCAACCTTTGGTAGAAGTGCACGATGAAGCATGTGACGTGTCCTGTGACTTTTGATTCACCCTGTGTAATCGGTTTTCTATCAGGGTGAAACAGTGGTCGGCACCGTTGTCTCACAGCTCCAGAGACACAGGTTCGAGGTCCAGCCCAGCCGCTGCCTGTATGGAGAACTTCAGGTACTCCGGATATCAAAAGACGGCTAGTGTGCACTGCAGTGGATCCCACCTTGTGCCCTGTGCTACTGGTTAGATTATGAGTTTTTCCAGCAATGCTGTGGCTCAGGTAACAACAACAAAATAATCTGCTTATTAAACGGTTCAGTTACGTGATTCAGATCAGAGTCCAAAATACTACGTATGAAATATTAAATGTGTTCTGTTGTTCTTTAGACGCCTTAAATGTGTCAGTAATAAATATTGAAGATACTTGTAAGTTACAAGTATTTACTCTCCCATGGTCCACGGCTGCACAAGCACTAAAAGAAACACATTTAAATCTGGCACGTTTCTGAAAATTTGTATCAATTTACCAAAAAATATGTAGCAAAGATCTCAAAGCCTAATTATTTTTAAAATATTTGAGTAGTTAACGCGAATAAAGGCAATTTGGCCACGTGGTTTGTTCAGTGTTCAGTGCTTAAGATTTTATAGAAAGTTATACAAAAGCAGAACGTTTCGATTTCAGGGGGTCCTGAACAACAGGAATGCATCCTGATGGGCACAAGTGCGATAACAGACTCACACATTCACACCTCGGGACAATTTGGTCCAGTCACTAATAACAGTTAGCACCGTTTAACGTCCGCAGTACGGCTGCGTCTACTGGTATTCGAGTGACTGCACCAAACTGTGCAGAGTTATGAAGCCAGAGTTTTTTTTTTTACTTTAAACAATTTTATTACAACGCTATAAGAATGTATTTAATTCTTATTTTTGTTTCTTTTAACAAACCTTGCAACACTTGCCAAGAGACTGATACTGCAATTCTCAATCCTTCCAGCAGGTGTCGCAAGGGTTTGCTTGTATTGCTTTTTAAATTGAGATGTGAATTATAAGCGCACAGACCATGCCCGGGCCCCACCAGAGGGCACTAACTTTCCCCCTTTTTTTGAGTGGCAGAGGACGTTCCTGCTGAGGACTCGAGATCCTAAAGTGACTTTGTGTTTTGGAAGAAATAATGCAGATGTGCATTTTTTAAATTGCTCTTTAACTTAATCGTTTATTTATCTGTTAATAATTACTTCGTTTTTGTTTAATGAACAATTATTGAACAGTTAAAGACTTATTTGACTAGATATATTAGTTTTGTTCTTACGTTTATCATCTAAGCCACCCAGCGTTTCCATGCTTATAATGTTTACGGAGTTTGTCCCCTTTGGCACCATTTATTATTATTTATCTGCCTCTTTGTTCAAATACAACCAGAAATGACAGGAAATGTATATACAGTATTAAAAAACTGCTTTTATAGGTTATAGTGGCCAGTATTTAGTGACTTTCTCTTTGAACCTGAGCAATAGCATTAGCTGGGAACTCAGGATCCCAACCTACCCTTCTACAGTCCATAGAAATGTGATCAGGTGATCTTTTTGGAAGTGGAGCAGCACCCATTTTTCAGAAATAGAACAGGATAAAACGCCTAAGATAGGCAAAAGCTCGAAATCAAAATCAAGTATTGTAGAGCGACGAATCCAAGTTTTGCATTTTTGGACCCAGTCCTCAGAAATGTGTTATGTATGGTCCAGTCTAAGGGTGGCCTAAGACTTTTGCACAGTACTGTATATACGTTCCATAAGATCCCCACAGCTTCCTCTTGGTCTTTTCCGTGAGCTGTGGAGGGGGAAAGAAATCTTTCATGCATTGTAATGAATGGTGATATGGCTTTGAGGTCAGATCGCCCAGCACCAGATTAACTGTGCCCGCTGATGGAGGCAGCTGGTGTGATTTTATGGCAGGGGCGTATTATGCGTACGTTTTAGCCAGAAAATCAGTGTTGCAAAAATGACTGGTCGTCCTTGGGCGAGTCTGCGTAATGGTCGAGGGATTTCGAATCCCCTCTGCAGCTACGTACACTCATTTTTTTTCCCTGCCCACCCTTGCTAGCCTGCTGGTGCAGTTTGATGCAGTGGTTATTGCCCAGCCATGTGTTCTCGGCTCCACCTTGGCACAAGTGCCCGCTGGATGAATGTCTGTAGCGCTCGTACGGTAGCTCCGGGGTTTGCGGCACCCTGAGGAGAGTCCCGGGCTCGAGGTGCACGCTCTGACACAAACATTACATTCGTCTCCATTTCTTCCACAGGCAAAACACACCCTCCGGTCGCTTCTCTTGTACACGGAGCAACAGGTGTGCAGGTGTGCGATGGCTTTGTTGTGCGGCCATGCATTGTGGGTAAATGCGAGTAATTAGCCTTAACGATGATGAGGGCGTTCATCACTCGGCGGCTTTCATTCGGGCTCAACGTTAAACACTGCTTACGGTAATCACTGACAAATTACTGCCCGAGCTGCAAAGTTCGTCCGGTGTCATTCCTCAATCAAACACGCGAGCACCGTCATTAGCGCTAATTACAGCATGTCACTCGCCCGTCTGTCTCAGAACTCCTCTCGCCCCGTCCAGACCCCCGTCCCCCGTCCCCTCCAGGATCCTCCAGTATGGCTCTTTCTGTTCTTAGTATTAGATCTGAGGCATTGGGTGACATGAAAGGGGACACAGATACATACGCTATATAGACAATATGTCCCTGCGTGTCTTTGTCTCGCACACACCTTTGCCGCCCTGATCTGTTGTCCCCTCGGAAGGTGCCCGCATTAGGAGTCAGCTCACACACGGACGCGAAACGGCAGAAAACGTTGGGAGACAGACCTCCATTAGCCTCTCCAAATGAGTTCACTTACACACCTTCCCGGCAAATTCGCATGAAACCCCGTCCTCCTAAATCGAACTCGGTTCTAACCGGGCTCCCCCCTTGCCGTTGGGGCAAAATCGGGTGCGTCGAATTGGGGTCATGTTCTGGGTGAAGATTCCTTCTGAACCGTTCGGTCGTGCCTTCTGAAATTGGGGGAAAAAAATTCAGACCAGTTCAAAAGGTTGATGCTTGGTTAGCGTGTCTACAGGCTGATAAAAGATGAAAGATTTAAAGATTGTCTTGTTTTTTTATAGCGACAATAGAAATGTTTACTTTGGAATTAATTGAATTTAATCGAAATGAATTGTTGATCTGTTTGAACTATTGCTCTCTCTCTCTCTGTCTCTCTCTCTCCCTGTCTGTCTGTCTCTATCTCCTGTTTTTCTGTCTCTCTCTCTTCATCTTCATTTCTCTGTCTTTGTCTGTCTCTCCCCGTCTCTCTCTCTGTCTCTTTGTGTCTCCCTGTCTCTCTTTCTCTCTGTTGCTCTCTCCTGTATTTTTGTCCCTCTCTCTTTGTCTCTCTCTCTCTGTCTCTCTCTCTCTCTCTCTCTCTCTCTGTGTCTCTCTCTGTCACTGTCTCTCTGTCTCTCTCTCTGTCTCTCTTTGTCTCTCTCTCTCTCTGTGTCTCTCTTTGTCTCTCTCTGATTCTCTCTCTCTCTGTCTCTCTTTCTCTCTCTCTCTCTCTCTCTCTCTCTCTCTCTCTCTCTCTCTCTCTTTCTCTCTCTCTCTCTCTCTCTCT
>JAVSBV010182345.1:0-13157 GCA_033117975.1 Parotocinclus spilosoma | reverse complement strand
GCATGCGAAGCATAATACTGTAAAAAAAACAAGTTCTTACTAAATTCCAGTCAACGTTTGAAGAACTTATCCAGTGTAAATTGACAGGCTTTTGCTGTGGCTAAGTGGCGACTTCTGGCTTGTTTTTTGCAGTAAATGGAAATGTTAGGCAAAGACCTGTTGGTGGCAGTGGAGGGCTGGGGAGAAACTCGGGGGGTTTTTTTGTCAAATAAGCAAATAACATTACACGTATTTAATAGGATTTGTTTTGTCACTGATTTGGTCCAAATAAGCGGCTGGTCCCATTAACCGGTGGTCCTATTAACCGGAATCAACTGTATGTCAAAATATTTTACACATAATACTAAGATATGTCAGGAAGTCATAATTACCTATTCAAAAGCCCCACTCTGATCGACTTAGTAGAAAGTAAAGTGTAAATGGAAACCATGATAGTTACTTTGTGCTCAAAAGATTTTCACAATATCTGCGGTATATTTTATTTTATTTAAAATATTATTCTTGATTAATAAATTCAGACTCACTTTACTTTATTTTAAGGTTGATTTCCTCTTAGTTCTACAGTTTAACTTTGAGCTAAATCACCAAAAGGAGGATTTCTTCTAACTCTTTTTACTTATCTTTACCAGAGGTGTCAATAATTGTGGAGGAAACTGTAGCTATCTCAGTGATCATAAACAGTGAAGCAACACAGGGGGAAAATAAGTATTTGGTACAATGCCAGGCTGTCATTTTTATCGTTGGTACACTTCAACTGTGAGAGAAGGAATCTCTTAAAAAAATTCAGAAAATCACATTGTATGGTATATAAGTATTTTATCCCATACCAACCAGCAAGAATTTATATTCTGCACTCATTACCTGTATTAATTACACATGTTTGAATTTGTTACCTGTATAAAAGACACCTTTCCACACACTCAATGAATCACACTCCAACCTCTTCACCATGCCCAATATCAAAGAGCTGTCTAAGGACACTAGGGACAAAATTGTAGACCTGCACAAGGCTGGGATGGGCTACCGGAGAATAGGTAAGCAGTTTGGTGAGAAGGTAAAAACTATTGGTGCAATTTTCAGAAAATGGAAGAAACACAAGATGACTGTCAATCTTCCTCCATCATGGGATCCATGCATGATCTTACCTCGTGGGATAAAAATAATTCTTAGAAAGGTCAGGAATCAGCCAAGAACTACACAGAAGGACCTGGTCCATGACCTGAAGAGAGCTGGGATCACAGTCCACACTATGCCATCATGGCTTAAATTCCTGCAGGGCACACAAGGTCTTCACACAGACAGAAGGTGTAGCTCACACTAGGGTCACTGGACGTTACCTCAACACAACAGAAACAAATGCAATTTTACTTGTGAAGTTTCCTGTTGTGTCCAAGTCTGAGCAGCCTTATGTAAAGTTTTTATGACATGCCAAAAGACCCGAACACCAAACACAATCCACCATGTGTAGTGACATTTGGGCCAAAACTGGCCTGAAGAGTTGTAGTTCATGTCAAGTCTAAGATATGGTCTCATCAAGGTTGATTTGGGGTTGTGTTCTGGCAGCCACGTCCATACGAGTTCATCGTTGTCATTCCACAGTGGCTTGTGGTCCAGATGAAAGCGGTAAGTGCGCGCCAGCACTGGGTCATCACTCATTTGCTATTTGGCACTGGTTTTTGGACTTGTGCCAAGAGCCGCCAACAGCAAAAGTTGTTGTCCATCTACTGGACAAAATGGACGTAATGCAGTCTTTATGGAGATAACACTTATTTTCACTCGATAATTAGACACCTTAATGCTGCAGATTCTAACACTTTGTATCACTGATAAAAAAAAAAATCAGAGCAGTAATCACACCAAGGACCACTTCTTAACCAAGCAACAAGCACACATTTCAAATCCCAAAAGTTCCTGAGCTTAAGCAATTAATTGAATGGGAAGTGCTTTAGTTTGGCGCTTATGAAGGAGCTTGTCCTTAAGAGACTTCTCAAGTGTTCATGTGTACTTCATCGCTCCAATATCCTTCCTCTTTTTGAGAAGACCTGGCCTGGTTTCTTGTGCTGTGAATAATCATTCCATCCATTTGACAAATGCACGCCGGTGGACGTGCAAAACCCCTCATCAGATTAAATGAACATCAATTGTTATAAATTAATATAAAACATGGTTAACTTAATCAGTGTCAGTGGTAAGTGTCTTCCCATTTTCAAAATCTATTTCCGGAAATGTATATGCTGGGCAGGCTTTGTATCATTTTCTTTAAATTTTCTTTCGAACAGCTCAGTAAATCAAGATTGTTACCCTAGAAAGAACGCGTTCCTTAATATTGAACCAAATCAAGCAACATTTTGCCTCGAAGATCTACCTAGCTTTAAGAAACCTGCTGTAAAAGGAATCATCTCATACGTTTATAAAGACTGGAGAGTTCTGGAAAGGAAAACAGTGGGCCTCTCTTTCAAGGCAGGCAGAGCTCTGGCAGGCATCTTTAGGCATCAAAAGATCTTTTCCTTCTTAAAACCACAGACAGGAATCACTGCAGTGAGCTGTGCTACAACATGAGCTCACAGTACGATGCCAGCATTTATCAGAAAACAGCTTTCTTAAGTTTCTTTTTTTAATTTTTGTGGGTTTATTTAAAATCGCAATCAGCATCGATGGCCATCTAAGTGACAGGCACACAAGGTTACAGCGAGACTAGTCATATACACTCTCAGGTCAGGCCAATTTAGTGTAATCAATCAACCTAATGCATGTCGCTGGATTGTAGTAGGAATCCGGAGTACCTGGAGTAAACCACGAAGACACAGGGAGGACATGCAGACTCCAGACCCTATTTATCATGGTTGGTAGTAAGGGGTATGCAGGTCACTGGGAATTGTATTGGGAATTTTATTGCAGGCAAACTTGCAGCTTGGACGTGGTCCTGTAGCTACACCATCCAACGTTCATATCGCAGGCCAAGCTCAAGGTTCGAACCCTCTTCCTCTCTTGTCATCAAGCCACAGCAGCTAGTTCCACAATATATGCATAAATAAATTCAGTTTATATCCCAAAAAACCTTACATAATATTTAAAAATGTGAAAAGTTAGTGTAAACATGTAAGGCACTACAAGTTTTGAGTAGGAGGATTGTAACAAGTATAAATTCATCTGTTCCTGGAGGACACATCTGACCTCCAAAACACCGGCCAGGACTTTACATACATGATCTATTACGTCCATCCCTGCATGGAGCCAAACAGTCATGGAGGTGAAAAGCAGAAACTTTTTGTTTTCATCAGAAACTTGAACAGATTGCACTGTTTGGCTTCCCTCAGTCTTCTTTTTGCTCTCTCGTGTCCTCATGTGATCTATAGCGATTGATATGCCCTGTCAGGGTCACTGCAGTATCAATCAAACAGCCATCGTTTCCAAATGAAAACACAAACAACACAGGAGGTGGATGAGTCCAGTGTTATAACATATTAGGCAAAGTACAGAAATCAAATTTGAGATGTATTTGCACCTAGAACAAAATTCCCGTATTTCTCATGCAGTATATATATACGCATATAACATTTTGATAGGGGAAACATCGAGCCATTGCATCATTTTCAAAATACACTGGGCTTTAAAGCTTTTGATCTATGCTAAAAATCGCACGTGAGAACTGCAGCATGGTGTTTGCAATTCATATTGCTAGTTAACGTTATGGAGTTTGCCGCTCACATTGCAGAAAACAGTCTTTAAGAAATCAGGTATTCAAATTCAAATATTCCAAGAATTGGGTAGCCATTAAAAAATAGAATTTCGATTCCACTTATTAGTTTCTACTAATGCATTTTATGTTTCAAACACGCCCACAATTAGCGCAAATCTACATCTGTATTTTGATACGTTTCTCTAGGGCAACGGTACCCAACCCTAGCAGAATATTACAAACTTTAAGATTCAACATTATTCGACAGACTTAAACCAGCCATTTAAGTCCTATGATGCCACCCAAACGTTCTGCAAGTTCCATGGCTAAAATAGAGTATTAATACTTACATGAATATAGCGTCCCTACTTTTGCAGAAGATCGCTTATCGCGAGTGGTCCTGGAATGTAACTCCTGCCATAAACAAGGAAACACTGTACTGCTCACAAAAATTAGAGGGAAATTTAAAAATTAAATATCCCTTAATTTTATGTGAGCAGTGTAATCTAGAATTATGATAATATTCATCCCATCTGTCTTATTATTAGTCTAAATATCATTCTTATCGAAATCCCAGAGTTTACTGAGATATATTTTTTTAATCAATATTCAACTACTGCCTCGTTAGATTTTAAATAAAAATAGCAGCAAGTTTGTAATGGCAATCTTGATAAATGGTAAGGGTCCCAATCAATTTTCTTAAAGGACTTAAACGATTCTGTTTAACTAAAAAAAATTGTTGCTTTGTTGTTAAGGGTTAACTGCTAGGGGACCACCGTTGTGCGGTGTGCCCATATAAAATCTGAATTATGGATCGTAAGCTGATCAACCCTCTACATTCCATAACCGATGAGTGAATGACATTACCAATTTAGAATTGGCCCACTTCTTTAGACCCACTTCTAAATTACTCCTTGCTTTCATTGCTCTATTAAGTGAAGGCCATTTCCTCTAACTTTCTCCACAAAATGACATTTGATAAAGCAGCCAGGCTTAAGTGGCCCTCAATGAGGCTTACGTGTATTGAGTTGATATTTGCCCTCTATATCTTCATTTCTGGTCTAGCTTTAATGCTAACATAAGTAACAATTGTCCTCTTCCTTCCACCTGCTTCCTTAAGTAAGCCACAAGTCATGAACCCTGGAACCCCCACCAGACTTCAGCAAAAACACTTGCCAAGTCCATCAAAGTGTTTCTGAACAAGTAACTGGAGAATGGGTAGGATCTGAAACAGCACCATTTCTTAACATTTCCCCTGTAAATCACCACGATGTGCTTGGAAGCTTCTTTCGGTTAATTTCTTTTCAGTGACAGATTCAGATTCAGATTCGGAAAACTTTATTGATCCCCTAGGGGCAATTGAATTGACAAACAAATGTCAGGCATGTATGCCATTCATTCCCCTGCACAGCCCGGCTATAATGGAGACAAAATCTTATAAGAAAGTCTGTGTGTAGCTTTTATTTTGGGTCATCATTTGAGGCTTCGTAATCCCCGTCAGATCAATCCACCGCTGAGCCATTTAATGAATCTTGTTCTTGGCTTGCAGTTATATTCCATATTTGTTCGTGCTTTGTTTGTTTCAGAAACAAAATCCATCCTACGACCTGTTACTGATGGATGCAAAACGTGCTTATTTTGAATGAATTTTTAAAATCTGACTAGATGAAGCACTGAAGAGGTCACAGATCTTTTTCTCTGTGTAGTTCAAACAAAAGATGGATGGGAACAATTCAGCACACGGTGTTGAGCTAACGTTCTGGGTGGAACCTCACAAAAGCTATCGAGTTGCACCGCATACCTCTTTACCCATGATTCCTCTCCAAAACAAACGGCACATGGAGCCAAACACAATTTGCCCAGACCAGGCTTTCCAGAGCCACGATAATATAAAACCAGTCTAGTCTATTCAGAACCCGCAGAATATTACAGCAACAGAAATCCCAATCTCAACCTAATATCGGGCCAGCTTTTCCATACTCCAGACAGAACGAAGCTAAATGGTTGCACAGACTCATCCGTTTAGGTTCAGGTTCTATTAGACTTTTATAGGAAGCACTTATAACCTGTCTGCCTAGATAAAAACTTCATACACATGTCACTTTACTGTACAGGTCCCATTTCCTTAATAACCTGGAAAATATATGCTCAGAAAATCACCAGAATAGAATCCATTTTATGAGCAGTCATTACTGCACAGCTATGGGATTTGCTATTTGGGTTTAAGTAATCTCTGACTCAAGTGACACAGTGGCAATTCACGAGCCCAAAGCCATGGGCATCACACGGACACATGATTCATAACTGGTGTGCTGGGGTGCACATGCATGCAGTTGGCAGTGTCTTAGGGAGATCAGACTGAGCTTCGGCCATAGTACCTGCTACCAGACAGTGAATCTGGTTTATCTTTGACTACAGCAGGTTAGTGGCCCAAATCTGAATTTCTTTGTTATATACTTTATGGCCTGTAATATATTTAGGGCAGAAAAAAACGGAATCCATAATTTTCACTTTCAATGGGCCAATTTGGACCACTTTTATATGCACTACTGAGGCCTGATACATATAGGAATACTTGACAATTAATAAATGAATGCAACATTTACATCATTCCAACTCAACATTCATCATAAATGAATAGATAACAGCAGTGATGTGAGGTTTTCATTGGCAAGATAGAGAAGTAACAGACATTATAAATATTTAGGGTTATGTTTCCTTATGTCTAAATTAGAAAGCTGACATTGCAACAGCTCATTGTTTGAGGAAATCTTAAAGAAATGGCTGAATAAGGCCACAGGTGGACATGGCTCAAGTGTCAAAGGAAAATAAATATCTTAAAAGCAAATTATAAAGAAACCAAGGATGCAAACCAAAAAAGTGGCCATCTCTGAAGGGCCTGTTGCTGTTGACTCCAATTTGATTGTTTGCCTCGAGATCAGTGGGTTAAGTGAAACATTCCTATTGTGTCAGTTTAGCAGCATGAATCGTTCAGACAAATGTTTTATATAGGACGCATCAAAAAGACAGCGTGAACAATTTGGATCAATTAACCCGCAGTGTGAACACGCGAAGTGTCGCGATGAGAGATTGTTAGGGTTCCTACCTTCCCCCGTTCCTAAGAGATAGTGGTTAAGTTCCAGGGGCTTTTAGTGCCGAAGGACTGGTACCTCCTAGGTATTTGGTTTGTTAGGGGCACTTTGAGGGTTTTCCCATCCGTACTCGTGCATACTGACTCTAGTCGGCTGCTGACTCGAGATATGCCCCGGATAGAGTAGCCACCGGGTAAACACGCTTTCACGCTTTCATATAATTGCATGCACATTCGAGCTCACGCTCCCTACCTGGCGTTTGGACTACCTCCGTGCCTCGCCATTTAAGAGATGTCCCAAAACCGTGCTTTCTGCATGTTTGCCCCCGACTGGCGCTTTGGCGTCCTGTCGCGACCAGTTCGCGCGTTGCTCCCATGTGGGACACAACCTCGGCACGCCTTTTTATCCTTTCAGATTTATTATGTTAGGAGCCTTACGCTCCGCTCTTCATCCCTTTTCTGTTGTTCTATATTATTTCCCCATTATTATTATACGTCGCGGGATCTGCTTATCCCACATCCCTGGGTCCTAAATAAAAACCACCACATCTCGTAACACAGACTAAGGTTTTTTTTTCACATCAGATGACTCTTGCATGCAAGTTTAATCTGATATTATCCCGCAGCTCATTTTTCGATGATGCAAGCGTTTGTTTTGAACACTATGAGTTCTTTCGTTTGGAAGATGTTCTTATCCAGAGTGACTGGGTCCTTGAGCAAGGCCCTTAACCCGCAATTTATTGGATTGAAAGACTGTTGTGAGTTGCTCTGGATAAGGGTGTCTGCGGAATGCTATAAATGTAATGATCTATAAATATTCATTACCAGTCAGACCAGAAAATAATGATATTTAGAGAGAGTTCCCAGTCAGGTCACATAATATAATGCTCACAAAAATTAGAATATATTTCAAAATGGAATATCCCATAATTAAATCAAATTTTATTGTAAGCAATGTAGCCTATATAATACTAAATGCTAAAAAATACATACAAGCGTGCAGAGACCAGAAGTGATGTTATCCTAATCAGGAGGTGAGTCTTCAGACTTCTGCAGACACTGGGCCATTCTGACTGGTATGAAAGCTCATTCCTCATTCCACCAATGAGGAGCCAGGATTCTCAAACAACGAGATATGACCTAGTGAAATTGGTTTGTTCATTGAGAAGGATGTACTCATTGACCTGAAGCTGAATCAAATGGTGTAAACACAATGAAGAATGATCTTTAGAGGCCTGAATAGCCAGTTTTTTATTTGATCCTGGCTGCAACAGGAAGTCAGTGCTGGCATATCAGTAAAAGAGTTACAACACATATTACTACAACTTAATTATTCAATTAACATCTAGGCCACCCATGGAGATCGGGTCCCTTTTTAAGTCTTTTGAGTCCCAAGGTTTCTTACTTCTTTATTCAGGGAGTTTTTCCTTTCTACTGTCGCCCTAGGCTTGCTCAATTTGGGATTGGCCTTTTAAGATAAGATAAGATAAGATTGTAAAGCTACTTTGAGACAATGCTCTGTTGTACAAAAGCTCTATATAAATACATTTGACTTTGAATTAACATGCTCCTATATGTTCCTGTCTTGCTCAAACAGTCGCCATGAAATCTTACACACCAGCAGCACAGGGCATAAACTGGGAACTACCACTGGACACAGATACTTACTCACAATGGGAGTACCTATTGTCCTAACACATGAGGCTACAGCGGAAACCCCTGAATCATCTTTTTGGACATGCGGGGAAACATCCAGATCTATTTTTCTATCTTCTTGTGCTTTGTGAACGTCAAGCTTTATTTTCGGTTCATTCTTTTAGTTCATTTATTATTTTAGTTCCTTGTTGAGTGGAAGAACAACTCTCCCAAGAGTCTTGAGGGGTCACAGAAAATTAGGCAGAGAAATGCAGCTATGGCGTTTGCAGAAGTTCAAAACATATCATTTGACCAGGGGAGGCCAACTGTTTGCATAAAACAGTGCACCGCTCACTACAGCTGGTCATTTTAGCAGTGTAATTATGCAGTAGCAGGTCATATTTCATTTCGTTTTTTTATTTTTCCTCCTTATGTGCTTGGTGATGAAAACGACAACAATAGCCATCCTATTTTAGCGCTGAGTAAACAAAGCAAGGCTCTGGAAGAACTATACGGGAAGGTCGCAGTACAAACGAGCTTTGACATAATCCTCATGCAGCAGAGCAGCGATACAACGCTTGGAGGAATCCTAAAAAGAAACACATTTCTTTTAACATATTCTGTGCCCCTCCTGAGGAAGTTCATGCCTTAAACCAAAAGTATTACAGCATAAATTGCGTAAGACCCCAGACTCACAAAAACAGGATTATACACGGTGGAGGAGCAGGATAGCTCTCTATATAAACAGAATGATCTCTGCTGTAGCAAGAAGAATAAATTTTCCACTCTTAATGGGAAAAGGGTTTTCAGGGCAACCCTTGACAATCCTCATCGTACGTCCAATAGAACTGCAGATGAGTAAGTGCTTAAGCCATAAATCTTAAGCCTTAAATCCGAAGAAAGATGAGACTTGTGCGGATATATCTGGGTGGAGTTCTGCAGGTCATGTCTGCATTCCAGCTGTGGGCTTTGTCAGAAAAACAGTGGAATCACATGCAACACACTTACTATAATTACCCGGAATGTGACTGCTGTGTGTTGGGAACCCTGCCATTAGTGACACCCAGGATAGCCAAGGATGAATGTCTCATGCGTTTGTGTATGCGTGTGTGATTTTATGTGTGACCCACAATGCCTGTCTTGTGTGCATGACCCTGCGCTACGTCAAATGCGTTTTTGACTGAACTGCATCTAAACCCTGACTCCCCCTCTCCAGCGTGCTCTCTCAGGTTCCTCAGCGTGCACCGTTCGGTGCTGGCAGAGAGCGCATTTGCAAAAAAACACCCCAAGCTAATTTCAAAGTTGCGTGAAGGAGCTCTCATGCTTTCCAGACTTCAAAAACATGCAGCGTTGACGAGACGGAACAATATCTCTGCTAATGGTATGGTCTGTGCAGAGCCGCTCTCAAATCTAATAAAGTAATGAGCACCCCTCCTGTGGGGGAGCAGCATGCACTCCCTTTAAATTCATCCGGACTGGGAGAGTGGATTCCACACGCCTGACACACACACGCTCGCTCAATCACTGAGAGCTAACCGAGAGGCCCACAGGCTTTCCTGATATACAGGACCTGTCTCATATCAGACAGATTTCTCATAAGCTGACATCGAGCCAGGTTTAATAAATGTTCTGAAGTAATAGCTCATTTATCATTATGAAACTAGATAGGAACACGTCATGTATTCATAAGACATACATATTAACTTTATAGCATTTAGCAGACTGACTTTAACTATAACTGTTGAGTTGGTGGTCAATGGATTTGTTCAAGAGCACAATACTGGCAGATTGGCTGAGATAACATCTTTCCAACTAGTAGCGCAGAGCCTAAATCACTGAGTTACATCAGAACTACATTACAGGCAAACAAGTTGTAGAATGACAGGCAATTTTAATATATAAAAAGTATTTCCACAAGGAAACTCTCTGCACACTCTGAACCAAAATATAAACGTGCATGATGGAATATAAAACTAACTAATCAAACCCTGCTGGATGCACACAACCAAGAGGGAATGATTCCACTTACAGAAACATTAATTATCACAACAGGCTATGCAGTATCTTTCAGTACCTTTTTATGAACTTTAAACCTTTAAGTAGGTAAATCCAGCTACGCTACTAATATAAAGTCACAGCAGTCAAATGACCCCAACCATAGCATCGTAAGTTACATTTATCATAAAAAGAGGAGTTTAATATATACAGTATATATCACATTATTCATTAATGATAAATCCATGTTCTGACCCTGGTTATGGGTCTTTGTTTGGAGCCCATCCTGAAATGGACTAGGTACAAATAAATCTTAAGTCGGGATAGGTAGGGGTCAGTGTCATCACCAGTTCCAGTACCACACACTTAGACGTTCCTCCACCTCAGCATCACTCTATTGGTCTTCATTAACAGAACCCAGTCCCACCAGAGTGCAGGAACTCCCTCCATTATTTAGTCATTAGGAGAGATGTGCCTCCAAGGACCTCCCACTGAGGACTCATTTTAAAATCTATTTAGTTTTGAAAATCTATTTTGTTACTGATTTTATTTACTAACTTAAATAGTATTATTGATTTACATTTTATTATTTAGTTAATATTACTATTACTTTATTATACTTTTAAGTATTTATTTAATAACCATCTAGGCCACCCATGGAGGACGGGTCCCATGTTGAGTCTTGGTCCTCCCAAGGTTTCTTCTTTCTACTTTCAGGGAGTTTTTCCTTTCCCCTGTTGCCCTAGCCTTGCTCAATTAGGGATTGGCCTTTTAATATAATGTAAGATTATAAAGCTGCTTTGAGACAATGCTCCGTTGTAAAAAGCGTTATAGAAATAACTTTGAACTGAATTGAAATGAATGTAGGGATGGTAGCAACGCACCATACTTAAGTAAAAGGTTTTGCGCGCCAACACATAAAATGTCAATTAGGTATTCTAACCTTAAATAAATACCTTATTGTATCCAGCTATTTGTTTAAATCAACAGTGTGATAGATTTTTGAAATTGTCAGCAGATCAGGAGTTTTTAAGCGGTTTAAAATTATAGACACACCCCTGTGGCTTATGTCATCTAAAGTAGTCTCAGTTCCGGGATTAGTCCAGAAAGCACACAGTGTTTAAGGAGAGAGCTTAGCATGGGGATTATGATTGCTTCCATCAAGGTGACTGTATCTGATCAAATCAGTTCTTGGGAATATCGTGAGTTGGCAGGAAAGAAAATGGCACAGCAATCAAAATACATTAGCCTACTGCCATTTAGACATGTGCTTAGCTGGGCACAAAAACAAACAGTTGCCTGTATCTCCCTTGAGCTGGGTATAACAAGTTACAAAAGAAAATGACAAGAACTGGGTACATGTTAAAAAAAATTGTAAACTCCACCTACAATTTCAGGTCCATCTATCACTTCCTGCTTTTTTTTATATATTTTTTATTGAGAAATAATATTAAATACAATACTCAACAAATCACATACAAAATTGTGCAAAAGTACATACATTGAAATGTAACAATAGTAAAAGTGAACAAGAAATATACTTTGATACTAGGTTATCAAACCAAAGAAACAAAAGACAAACAAGTAGGGGAGGGGGGCATCTATCCAGTCGAGCTTTCCAGTTCTTAACTCAACGGAATGTTACAGTGGATTATTTATTGTGTTTTAAAACTCATTATCGACTGCAATGGGTCAAGAGTCACATTCCAGTGACGGAGAGTGACGCTCAATGTAGCATTCACCGGCAAACCCGAACACACACCGCTCATGTTTATCAGCTCAGAATCCATATTCACACACTTGCTTTAAAACTTCTAAGCTTTAAGCTTTAAAACTATCCCTCAGGTGTCTATATGTGACTCCCAGTTCTCCAAGTAAGATCTTTTTTAACCAAACAGTAGCCCGGCTCAATTCCTGGCTGCCATAAACTCACCCTGGATATTACAATCACAGTCTGTAAAAAGCCAGCAGCTTTGTGAGCTTATCACTAAGGAAATGGAAGCAAAAGCCTCAATCTTAGAACAATGCTATCTTTGCCAGGCTAAAAACTGCTTGGCACTTGGCGCCTGCTTTCCTACTAGGCATGTCACAATAGTCATTTTCTCATGTTTTTTTTATAGCGTTGTGGATTTGATCTCTGCTTTCAATGTGGCACTTAAGCCTGAACTATGTGCTCTTTTATGTTTCTGTTTTAAAGGAGATACAAGTGGGATGAAGCTTAAGTGGATGGGAGGGGATATTTGGTATACTTCTATTATTTTGACCATTGTTTACAAACAAGGCTTATGTAACTAAGTGGGTTTCCATACGTAATAAATACTTACGGATGCGTGTTTCTGTCTAAATGTTGTAACGTGATTAAGAAAAACGACCACAACACGCTAACTGCATTGCATAACGCAGGCTGGACCTTCATGATTACTGTACACCGATCAGCCATAATACTAAAACCACTTGCCTAATATTGTGAAGTTTCTCTTCATACTGCCAATGCTCTGACCCATTGAGTCATGGACTCTGCAGGTGTTTTGCACAATCCGGGACCAAAAGGTGAGTAGCAGATCATTTAAGGTTTGAAGGTTGCAAGGCTGAGCTCTCATGGATCGGAGTTGTTTGTCCAGCAAATGCCACACATGGGTGATCAGATTCAAGGTTATAATAGTTTTGGATTTTTCATTATAGTTTAGTTTTATTTTGTTTTGACTTTTTTTCTCAAATTCAGTTAGTTTTAATTAGTTTTTAGGTTGGGTTTGCTAG
>JAVSBV010182317.1:0-13159 GCA_033117975.1 Parotocinclus spilosoma | reverse complement strand
GGAGTATTAAACACACTAAAGGAGCATTCAGACCAGAAAAGGAGTATTAAACACACTAAAGGAGCATTCAGACCAGATAAGGAGTATTAAACACACTAAAGAAGCATTCAGACCAGAAAAGGAGTTTTGTTTATCATATCATTGTCCAAAACACAAAATACGGATGTGTTTTAGCAGAGAGTTTTAAGTTGTAAAACTATATTTTCATTACATTTACAAAGCTAGCAAAACTCAAAATTGCTGGATTTTTTTCTAGCTAAAATAAGACGCGGTAAGAAATATTACTTTATTTTAGCTATGACTGATTTACATGATTAAAATACTGAGCCAGAGCTAAATATCTAAATGATTCCTTCCCAGTCTGACTAAAAATCGGGGCACAATAACGAGAGACGGATATGTTAGAAATAATGAGCTATAGCTGTACTCATAGCGTTAGCCTAAAGCCCCATGTGCTGTGAGATTAAAGATGAGGTTAGCTAACTTAATTAAGCATGAAGTGCCTAGCAAATTACAAATGTTGCTCCATGCACATCAACTTTACAAATGGACACTGGGGAACCATGTAAGTACCTCACATAATGGAGCTATTTACCAGCTATTTATGTTATGTGAAATGAATTAGCTTTGGGACTGTAACACTTTGTGTACGGATACTGGGGAAGGCACAGTCCGGGGTGCATCAACTAACAAACTAAGTAGCTAAAAATGGTGCTGATAATGTTAAAATAAAGCAAAATGTTGAAAACTGTCTGATTTTTGTTATAAGTTATAACAATTAAGACGAGGCAGAGTTTGGGTTGGAACAGTAATTAACTAATGAACATTTTGACATCATGAAAGATCATGACATGTAAAGGACAGTTCAGATAATAGCAACTCCCAGGAAAAATGTACTATGAAATTTGACACTGGAACCATAAAGTGGCCAAATTATTATCAATAAATAATAGTAGGACTGTAAATGTTATGGTCAAACTGTGAAAGTTCACTTTAAAACTGTCTATTTACAGTTTTACTCTAAAATATATATATGTATATTTTTACCTTGGTTAACCAACTAGATAACTGTTTCTAATCTAATCATTTCTCCTAGAATTCCAGTCCAGGTTCCATTCGGCTAAAGTGAAGGCTAACAGTCATTAGTTAAATGTTAACTGGTAGCACTAGTACAAATCTACAAAAGCAATGCCAGACACCAAAAACGTTCCCACGAAATTTGGGGTAAGTGGAAATTTGTGCAGACCTACATTTAAATTGAGTGAGAACGATCACCTGGGTTTTGGTTTTATTTTTTGTATTATGTGCGGTGTGTTTTGTTGTGTTACACATTTTATCAAGTGCTACAGTCGCTGCGTTTACAGTCCTGCATTTCAGATGATGGAACCATAAGAAGCCAGCCTCTGAATTCCTTAAGCCGTCGTCTCACTGGGGTTTTGTTAGCAACAAATCGTGGGCAAATCACAGCCATTTTTATTACAAACTTTCATTTTAAAGCCGAAAAAAAAGAAATTTTTGCATTTCTGACTCACATTAGAGCTGCTTCCCCTGCTTTATGAAGGAGCAGTGCTTTGAAACTGATCCAAAATGGAGGACGTGCTGTAGAGTTCAAACCAAATCTGTGCATTTTACTCTGTTTATGGCTGCTCTGAACATCTAAAGCTTTGTATCTATTTACAGTCTATATAATTTGTTGAGGGCAGCACAGTGGCTTGGTGCCCACAGCAAGAAGGTTCTTGAACCCCGGGTTCAATCCCAGGGTGGAGCGGCCTGGGTCCTTTCTGTGTGGAGTCTGCATGTCCTCCCCGTGTCTGCGGGGGTTTACCTCCGGGTACTCCGGTTTTCTTCCTACACTCCAAAGACATGCATGTAAGGTTAATTGGTGTCTCTAAAGTGGATCTTAATGTGTGCGTGACTATATGTGTGTGTGCTACGGTTGTTTCTGCTCTTGCGCCCAGATTGATCTGGCCCAGATACTTTTGATTTTCTAAATTTAAAGTAGTTAACAGAGCATAACCTGTTTACTTGACAGATTGAATATGAACTTTCACAGTTTATATTTCAAAGTTTAAAGTTCTGCTATGACTTCATAGTACAATTGTAAACTTGGTTCACTATGAAATGACCGTCAATTATTTCAAAGCTTTGCTATGAATTTTGATGGTCATTTAAACACATGATTCTACAGGGTTCTCAAATATCACAGTACGTTTTTCCTGGGTCTGCAGTGACCAAATGGGGAGAACATGCAAACTTCCAGGCTAAAATGGCCACCTTTCCTAAGCTCGGAATGTCATTTGTAATGATTCAGAGTTGCTTCATGTGTCCTCATGTGTCCGTTTTTTCTTTACAGAGACTTTTCAATCCAAAAGAAAAGAACAAAAGAGTTTATCGACTTATGAATAAGACTGTAGGTTGTCGATTTATCCAGCTTCGTTCATTTTTGTTTCATATTCATGTTAAATTGCAATTAAAACCAGAAGCAGTCCTGGAATCATAATCTGTTAAGTCACGGCTGAATTGCGAACTGAAGTTGCTAAAGAGTTTGTGGTGTGACCGCGGCTTAAGTCTGAGGGCTTATGTGTTACGAGATAGAGGATGAGATTAGCTCATGGATTTTAGCATGAAGTGCCAAACAGCTCACTAATAATGATAATGTTAGTTTCTGCTAGCGTTCCAGTTAGTACCAGTGCCAGTCGTTCTCAGTAGTGAGTCGTTCTCACGAAGGATGCCTGTTCATTTCTTCCTCTGCTTCAGTCCGCATGTGTCAAAGTGATAACGGTGGTTATTAAGCCTTTCTGGTTTGAGCCTTAATTGTTTTTGTTGTTATTGTTGTTTTTTAATTGTATCCTCAGCATTCTTGCCAATTCATTTCTTTTAATGTTATTGAAACTGCAAATCTTCCTAATGATTATCAGACATTTTCACACTTGCTATTAATCCCCATCCTGCATCTCATTTAGAAGCTGAATCTGATCCTGGTGCAGCTTTAGTATGTTTTCTGGTATGAACCAGCTGCTGAACACTGACGCTTCTGAGGGCTTGGTTTAAGATCACGACTAAGGTTTATGACATGAACGTCATGTGCTGTGTGATGGACTGGTTCTAGACTCTTTTCAGCAAATCTGACCAGGATAAGCTGGTGTTTAGCTGGGCTAAAGTTTTTCGAACACGACAGGATGTCCTTAGCAGAGGCGGAGCCTAAAAGCAAAATGATTCGTCTATATAAACTACTTGTTTGACTAAAAGCCTTCGCTCAAACTGCTTCAATTTACATGCAGAGATTTTCCTCAAATCAAAGAATCATTCCAACTGTTTATATCCACATTAAATTACATTTTTACTTTGAGGGTTACAAGCATCATGACACCCCAAACGGTAATGATTTAGCTTTACTAGACATTCCTGTTTTAACTGAATCACTACACGAATCCCTGTAATATTCTGCTCCTGCTTTAAGGCAGCATGACACATGCTTACATTCTGCACAGTCATGATGACTCGTGATGAATTATGTGTATGAATTAATGATCACGGACTCGTGAAATACTATCCTTATAGTCAAGTGTTACCAAAAAAAGCTCTGTTTACGTGTATTCAATGTAAACCAGTCTAATATCTAATATCACGTATATTTACTAAATGCCATTCAGTGTTGATGTGACCAATGAGAAGGCTGTGAGCAGAAAACTTTCCGGGCCTTCATCCTTCTGAAATCTTTAAACCATATCAACCTGACTGAACTGAGCAGAAATTTAGTCTGGGCTGACTTACACATGACACTTCATTTTCCTACTGAGCTATTAATCTGATTTTGATTACCATTATTAGGTTGCATGTAAGCACAGGTGCCGAGGAAGAACAATACCTGAGTTAGCACTGGAATTATGGGAGAAGACTCAGTCTTAGACAAAGAATCAGTAGAGTCGAGTCCCGTTGTATGATTCTTGTTATTAAGTGTGAGTTGTCTTATTACTCCGCCCCCCCAAATCCAAATCCAAATCACTAATCAACCAACAACCACGTCCGTCCTGTCAGAGTAATGGATGGGGGTTTTCACATAGAATTCGCTTTAAATGAATCAAACTCAATGTGATCCTAAAAGCAAACCAACTGCATCTGATCTCAGTTCACATTGTAAGTGGATTTTAAGGAGGATTCACGTCTCTTTCTGGTCCATTTTAGCACTGATGAGATATCATTTCAGTTGAATTCAATTCGAAATGTATTTCTATAGCGCTTTTTACAACGAATCATCTTCTCAAAGCAGCTTTACACTATTATATTATCTTAAAAGGCCAATCCCAAATTTAGCAAGCCTAGCGCGACAGTGGAGAGGAAAAACTCCCTGAAAGTAGAACTAAGAAACCTTGGAAGGCCCAAGACTCAAAAGGAGACCCGTCCTCCATGGGTGGCCTAGATGTTAATTCAAATAAACACTTAAAAGTAATAGTAACATAAAGTAAATAACAATTTAAATCAATAAAAAATGTTAATTAGTAATAAAATAAAAAACAAAAAAGATTTTAAAATGAGTCCTCAGTGGGAGGTCCTTGGAGGTCCATGGTCTCCTAATGACTAAATAATGGAGGGAGTTCCTGCAGTCTGGTGGGACTGGGTTCTGTTGATGAGTTAAGCAATAAGAAAGAATGACATCACAATAATTTGCATAACCAAACAGAACAGAAAGAAGGAATAAAAATACAGTCAATAAAGAACAGAAAAGAATGCATAGAAAAGTTTACGGCTTTTTATGTTCATAGCATCATCATATTTGTCAAGGACGAAAAGCTCGCTGTTATCATTTCATGTTTATATTAAGCACGTGTGGGATAGATGATGGGATGGATCCGTGCTCATATTTAGAGTATTAAAACCTATTTAAGCTTTTAGAAGTGATGGTTCAAGCTGAAACTGTCCCTGTGTAATTATGAAATAATTATGTAGTCACTATTATTTACTGTATATTATAGAAATTAGGGCTATAGGAAACACTGTGAGATAGTAGGAAACACGTACAAAATAAAGTCGAAGCCCTGTCCAGAACCTCACTCCAGCTATCCAGATGCCATTCAGAAGGTCTGCTGCACCACTATCTAACATCATAATAATGTGGAAAATTCCAAAATGAATCCAAACCATTATATGGAACAAGGCTACATTACTTTAATAAGGTTTAATAGTACTCAATTTAGAGGTGCCAAATGTGTTTAAAGCGTAGATTTCTGTCAGATCGTCTAGTATGAGATTCAGCTAGTGTGTAAAAACAAACCCGCAGTGACCATGCACTATAAGATAGCTAGACTTGGGCAGAAATTGTTTATAAGGAAACCTTGGATTGATCCTGTGTATTGGTCAAGTGTGAAAGTGTCCGTGCCAAGAGTACACGTGTTATTAAATGCTAGCTTACATGAATCTACTTGTTTAACTCTGCATGTCCATAGTGCAGAGGAAACGGATCCGACTGTTCTTCAGTGTATCAAAACGTACCTGATTCACTTTGGTGTACAAACATGGACTCTGCTGCTGCTGAAGCCTGAGCTTCCGTTGCATGTGCTTAGTCAGCAGTGTGTGTGTTTGGACTGCTTAGCTTTGCCAGGCATGAGTGTATGAGCGTGGCAGTGACCGATTCACAATGGGCTGCTGCAGATCTGCTTCCATGGACTCTATAATACTCGATTTCCGTTTCCACCGATGTGATTCTGACGTTTCTGAAATGCCGTCGGCTCGTGCCATCGCTCGTTCTATTCTCAGTGCCGCCTTGCTGGTCTGCATCACTGCATGTACTGTGACTAACTGGACTAAAGCTCCATGGACATAAACCATCACGGATTGTGGATTTGGAGCTGCACCGCCTTAAAAGAATGCCTGCAGAGAGCGTGACATCTTTTTCTTCGGGCTTCGTCTTTATTTTTATTTTTTAAGATGGATCAGATATCCATCCCGAGAATGAGCTTGTGATACTCTTGTATTTTTCTGCCGAACTTGAAACCGACGCTGGTATAAAAAAAAAAAAAGACAACTATTGCATGATAGTAGTAGCAGAACTTTATATCTAGTATCTTTTAGCAACATTTTATACACATTTATTTAATCTTTTATATCTGTCCTTTGAATCCACGTGTTCAGACAGGACAATGTATGTTTACCGACTGATCTTATATACAGTTACAAAATGTTTGTGAACCATTTGGAATTCCTGCATGAATCGCTCATAAAACTAGTCCGATCTTCATCTAAGTCAGGAGAATAAACAAGCACTTTCATTTACAATTATTTGATTGTTCTTTATCTAGGTTCATCTGAGCATTTGATTTTTAGGGCTTGTTCGAGCCCAACAGTGGCAGTACTGGAGCTAAAACATCCTACCTTTTGGTCAGTAGTCCAGCTCAATTTGAACTTAGATGGCATAGAAGTCTAATATGATATAAGTCTAATCTCCCACCAATGTGGCTTTGTTTGGATCTTTGTTTGGATCTTTGTTTGGATCTTGTCCGAGTGCTGTATGGGCACAACTGAAGGAGGGAAGGCTGGACGAGGACCATGTTCATTGCTGTAAATGAACATGGTCCTTGTCCAGCCTTCCCTCCTTCAGTTGTCCTGATACAATCTTATGCATTTTTGGCTTGAACCTACAACCTTCTAGTCAATAGTCCAATAGTCCTAAACCACTGTTGCCACCACAGTCCCAATGAGTGGCCAGCCATGATAGCAGAAAATGGCAAATGTTATTGAGGCAAATGAAAAGCTCAAACCCAGTTAACAACTTCACATTGGATGTCCACCTATGGCCTGCAATGGGCTCTAAAGTGACGATTTTTCTATGGAATGATGAGACTGGAGGTTGTAGAGGCATTATGACGTCTATATGACCCATGTGCCATCAAAACACATTTCAGAGCAGCTTAAAAGGAGCAGGAGTTGTGCAGATATCACACTGAGAAAGTGCAAAGCAGAAACAGGTGAGCAAGGAGGTCAGGTCAAGTCAGATTTGTGTCTATAGTGCTTATTACAACAGAGCATTGTTTCAAAGCAGCGTTAAAATTATCTAGAACTACAGCTATGATTAAATAAGGATAGGAAAATTGGCAAGGAAAAATTCCCCAAATGTTATAAACAAGAAACCTCGGGAGTTCCAGGACTCAAAAAGTGACCAAAACCTCCTTGGGCAGGATAGATGTAAGAATGAATCGTGTTAATATTAATGTTAATAATATAATGTATTGTGTTAATATTAGTAGTTTAAATAAACATATTGTAAAAAAGAGAGAACGTTTAGAGAAAATAGAATAAATATGCTGATGTTCCTGTACCAGTTCCAGTACCAGACACTTATATGTTCCTTCACTTCCATATCACTCTACTGGAAACCAGTCTCACCAGAGTGCAGGAACTCCCTCCACCATTTAGTTATTAAAATGCGATATGCCTCCTTATTTTGAATTTTATTATTAATTTAAATTGTATTATTTACTTAATTTTACTATTATTACAACTTAATTATTTCAATTAAAATCTAGAAGGTTGGGTCACTTTTTGAGTCTTGGTCCTCCCAAGGTTTCTTCCTTCTACATTCAGGGAGTTTTTTCTTGCCACTTTCACGCTAGGCTTACTCAATTTAGGACTACATTTTTATTAAAGATCATATACTATTATAAAGCTGCTTTGAGACAATGCTTCATTATAAAAGGCACTATAGAAATAAATTTGACTTTGAATTTGAAATAACAGCTAGACTAAAATTAAAGAGACTACAAAACAAAAATATGAAACTGTAGAATGTAAGACAATAACATAAATGATAAATCAAATAATAAATAGAGGAAACAATGAAAGAGCTTTAGAAATGTTGCCAAAGACAATAAAATTAAACAGTGTTAATCGCTGTCATCTCAACATTACACGAGATATAAGAAAATATTAAGACAAAAATACATCCTATACATTATATTATTAATAGCAGCAGCTATGTATGATACAGAATGTCATTATGACTTTGCATAAAGATTAGACGACAGTTTATGAAGAAATCCATGTCGGAGGTTCATGCAACAGTACTTTTAAATGTGTATTTGATTTTATTGTGTGTGTGAGCGTATGTATTGCTGTCTCTCCTGGGTTACACTGTGGTTGTTTTCTATTTACTGCGACCTATTTATTTTTCCTATTTTGTATTTTATGTTAACTTGTTGCATGACTTTGAAATAAAACATTGAAAATGTGATTAATAAAGTCATATTTATGTATGATCTCCAAATGTCACTTTTTTGGTAATGATTCTGGATTAAACTTCTCCACGTTAGAACAGAACAGAAATTAGGAAGCTTATATTATTGAACCTGTCATTATTGTTATTAGAATTAACTTGCAATACCCTCTGAATAATCTTAATTGAATTCAAGGTTCTGGGGAGGCAGGACCGTACAGGAAACAAGGCGGGAACCAACCCTAGACAGGGTGCAGACCACACACCACTACCACAGGGACAGTTTCGAGATGTCCACTAACCTAATGCAGGAAACCCACAGAGACACGAGCAATGGAAAGGCCAGTGCTTGAACCCAGGTCTCTGGGTCAGTGCTCCCTATTTTTCCCTATAATTCATCCTTTTATTGTTATTGTTATGATTATTATGCGTTATTATGTGCAGCACTTATGGCTTGGAGGTGAAGAGCCACCTGCTGAAAAGGGCATCTCCTAACAAACTGGGTTTGATCACCAGGCAGGTTTGCAACATGATGGTCAAGTGGTGCAGTTACAAAAGCTGTGATGGACTCAAATCATGTCCAGCTTGTACCCTAATTAGAATATCCAGGAAAAAACTAGAGATTTTGCTTACAGTTATACATAAACACACTAGTTATCCTTGGACAAATTGCATGTTTTGATGAAATAAGTAAAAAACACGGGCAGCACGGGGGTTCGGTGGGGGGCAAAAAGGTCCCGAGTTCAATCCCGGGATGGAGCAGCCTGGGTCCTTTCTGTGTGGAGTCTGCATGTCCTGGCTGTGTCTGCGTGGGTTTACTCCGGGTACTCCAGTTTCCTCCCACAGTCCAAAGACATGCATGTTAGGTTAATTGGTGGCTCTAAAAAGTGACCCTTAGTGTGTGACTGTGTGTGTGCAGAAGAGAATGAATGAATTTTAAAAATACATTTTAAAAAAAGCAAGGAGAAGCTGAGTTTACACTTCTGTAATGTTTTATCTCTTTAGGATTTTTCAGTCTATGCTTGTGTAGAGAAAGATTTCCAACCGTGTGTCTGTCATGTCATGTCTAGGACTGTGGCAGCCTAGTGGTTAAGGTATTGGACTAGGGTCCAGAAGGTCCAGGGTTAAAATCCCACCTCTGCCACAGTTGGGTCCCTGAGCAAGGCCCTTAACCCACACTTGCTTGGATTGTAAGACTGTATTAATTGTTAAGTCGCACTGGATAAGGGCGTCTGCTAAATGACGTAAATGTAAATGTGATGTCTCTGGATGGGGAGAAATTCCACATGCAAAAATAGAGAAGGATATAAACAAACAAGGTGCTCAAACTGTCCAAGGAATGACATAGAAGATCTACACCAGCATACGCTGAAGAACCCTGAAGAGATAAAACAATATAGAATTCTCCTGCACAGCACGTGAACGTTTTGGCACCCTGGGTCAAATGGCATGTTTTGCAAATGTTCGAACTGAAAAGGGTTGGAGGAAACTAAAATAGTCAAATATGATGCACTTCACAAAAAGAACTGACTTGGTTTTTCACTTCACACATAGTAACTTTGGGTTGCTTGATCAGGGATGCCTAGGCTTTAGCGTAAGAACTCTACTATTATTATTATAAGTACTATTATTATTACTCCTGTGTTCCATTTTGTTGTGATTGTTTCTCTGTTTGTGATTGTGTCCTGTAGGTCACTGCCATTTCCATAAACAAATTGTCCATTGATTCTATCTGATCCATCCAGCTTCCATTTATAGATGCAAAAACCTTGACCTTTTCTGTACACAATTAGAAGGCAGTGCAGGAGAGAGAGAGAGATAGAGAGAGAAAGAGAGAGAGAGAGAGAGAGTGATCAGGGGCGAGAGACATGTGACTAAAACAGTCAGGGTGTACTGACTGCTGGATTTTTGTATCAGCTGCTCAACCTGGCCGCTCATGAGCACCTCCCTCCTCTAAGCAGGATCAGGAGTGGGACTGAAACTGCTTCCTGATCCGGCATCCCTCAGCAGCAGGTTCCTCCGGTTAGCAGATCCTCGAACACCCAGGACTGTACCATACACGGCTGGATATGGTAGTTCAATAGATGAGGGCATTGCACCTGTTTTTTTCTGTGGCCCTTGCCCCTGAGATCACCTGTGGATTTACCTCAAGCATTTTCAAAACGATACAAGACAACAGGAGAAAAAGAAGGAAGAGTTTGCCCAGCTCTTAGAGGTAAGTTAATATTCAGAAGCAGGAATTAGCTGCACCACATGCTGTTCCCAGGCATTATACAAAGCCTCTTAATGCCATTTCCTGCTCAATTGCAGGCCTTTACTGACTTACAATGACAGGCTTTATAGAGTCTTGGAATGCTACTGTTTTGTTTTACCTGAGTGAAATAGAGAAATAATACTTTTAAACAGTTTACATTTAATTAGATATTTAGCAGATGCCCTTATCTGGAACAAGTCACAGTTGATACAATCGTACAGGATACAATTCTGTGGGTTAAGGGCCTTGCTCGAGAACCCAGCAATGGCAGCTACGACTTGAACCCGGGACTGTCTGGTCACTAGTACAGTCCTTCAGAAATCACTGTCCCACAATAAAACATTTCAATGCTAAAAGTCGATCTGGTCAATTGTGCAGGCAAAAATGTAAACTGTGTGCTTTGAATCCCTAAATTGTCCATATTGTCCCAGGTTTTTTCTTATTTGGGGTATAAGCCTTGGTAAGGGTATTCCTGTTGTAGACCATCTGCCTCAAGGATCAAGATTTCTTGCGTCCTGGCATGCTTTTCTGTCAGTCTGAACAGTCGATGTCGCTGTCGTTTCCGTCTGCAAAACTGCTGCTCACTGGACGTTTCTTAAAATGAACCGTACCATTCGGAGTAAACTTGAACAACAGTTGTGTGTGAAAATCCCAGAAGATCAGCAGTTATGGTTACGCTTAGGCCAGGCCGTCTGGCAGGACAATCATGCCACGGTCAAAATCACTGAGATCACTGAGATTTTTTTGTACAGGCTTTCCCAATAAAGTCAATTATAAAAGCTGATACGATCTAAAATCAACTGATAACAGATAAACAATCTAGGCTGGTCAGGGTTGCCGCGGTTTCTCAAGGGGCACTGATCCATTGCAGGGCATCGCCCAGCATGATAAGGAGCATCCCCTGCCACCCTAAAACAGCAACGCATTTTTCTGAACAAATCTTTGTTCAGCTGTTCCATTTGTTGATAAAGCTCCTATAAACACAGATGGAAATCCAGTTCACATTGAATTTTCAAGATAAGTTTAAAGTAATGTCAGACAATTAGAGAGAGCATGTGTAAGCATAACCAGAGCTCGAGCTAAGCTCCTTAAGGTCTCGTACTGCGAGAACAGCACATGATATGCCATAGGTTTCAGCCTACGTTCTTAGAATGATCCACTGACTGAACTTAATGTTAACCTTATGAACCTGCTCATGCTTACAACAAGATCGTAAGGCATTTAGGATAGGGGTTTTATAATTTTATAGTAAAGGAATGAAATAGCTTACTAAATAAACTTCATACAGGTGGTCGCCACATAACATAATGTTCATAATCCATATATAACGGTACCAGACACGTTAACGGTTTTATAATTACACTGCTCGCAAAAACAACTGGATATTTCAAAATGAATATGAAGAGGATCCAGAATCACTGCTGGATAATCTGATCCTGTCCATGCCCCATCACTGTCAGTGTGTTTTGACTCCCTTGGGTGACCATACACCCTACTGAACACAATGTGGGGGCACTCTGGTTCAGTTTGACATGCTCCTGTTCACCTCCATGAATATATCACTTACTACTCAATTACCATAACTGAGTTTATATCTCATTTGCATAATCAAACAACTTTCTTTGACCTTCTTCACTGAAATAAAATCAAATGCTTCTTTTTAAATCTTTATATTCATTGTGAAATATCCCCTCATTTTTGTGAGCAGGTTATCTAAAAATGGACTGTTGCTAATAATTACTATTTTGAGTATTTTTAGTACGTCTAGTATTTATTCAACTAAATCAATCTTTGAAAACTTATGAGTTGCCTGAACTAATTTGGCAACAACACTGAAAATCTATTTTCTTATTTAGTTTATTACTAACTTAAATATAATTATTGATTTAAATGTATTATTTACTTAATTTTTACTATTACTTTAATATGCTTTTAAGTATTTACTTAATTAGCATCTAGGCCACCCATGGAGGTCGGGTCTCATTTTGAGTCTTGATCCTCCCAAGGTTTCCTCCTTCTACTTTTAGGGAGTTTTTCCTTGACACTGTCGCCCTTGGCTTGCTCAATTTTGGATTGGCCTTTTAAGATCATATAAGATTGTAAAGCTGCTTTGAGACAATGCTCCATTGTAAAAAACGCTATATAAATAAAATTGAATTGAAGCATCAAAGCAGCAAATGAGGCATCTAGATATTATTATATATATTATATCTGTGTGTGTGTGTGTGACAAGACCAGTCATAGAACTAAACAAAAAGGGAAGTGACACAGCAAAGACACAGCAGGTAGCAACAGCTATCTGTAAAATAGTCTGAGAAAAGGATTAGAGCCGTGCAGGATGATGTGGCTCTACGGCATGCCTCATCCAGACAATAACAGGGTAGCCTCTGGTGCAGAAAGACAGTAAACATAAAGTTTGATTTAAAACGTGGCATCAGCGTGAGCAGACGTAGTTAGAACCAAACACCATACTCATAAATACTGAGTCTGTATCTCAGACTCTGAAAGCGGTTTAAATTATGCATGGTGCTTTCGAGCCTTGGTGACACAGGTCAACACTAAATAAGCTAATTTGCAGGCTATGTAGCACCAAGTACATGGTCAATTTAGGTGTCAGCCAGGGGAGAGGCTAGGCTATTTTTTGTGGTGCTAGAGCACCACCGTGATGTTGCTCAGCACCCCCTGGCTCAACACATTTT
>JAVSBV010182307.1:0-13159 GCA_033117975.1 Parotocinclus spilosoma | reverse complement strand
CGTACACCTTCCCGAACTCAGCCATCACCTTCCTGGTACGTACTGGAACACACACACACACACACACACACACACACACACACGTAACCATTATAACGGGATGAAATTAAAGCACAAAATGTGGATTGAAGACGTTCAAAGCCTGCAATATAGTCTCTCAGAGATTACCTCTGCTTAGAGTGGGGTGTGTTTGGTGACAGATTACACAGAAAGTGAAATATAGCATTTTCTTCAACTTTTTAAACACACCTATCCCTGGAAAAAGTGCAGCCTGACAGATACCAGTCATTTACAGTTAAATGTAAATAGTTTAACCATGCATTAAACCTTTTACATTTCCAATTTGTTTTTATCCTGTCAGCTGCATGATCCCTACATTACACACATATATAGGGCTGCAACAAGTTACTGTTTTAGTCATAAAAGCTAGAGATTATTTAAATAAACAATCAATTATTAGATTTAATAATTGCTCAACGATCAAATCCAGTAATGCAACAAAAGTCCAACATGTCTTACCTTTCAAAATGGAAAACCAATGCAGTGCAATGCACAAAAATAGTAAATTTTACATTTGCATGTACAGCATTTAGGAGACGCCCTTATCCAGAGCAACTTACAACTCATACAGTCTTACAATCCAAGCAATCGTGGGTTAAGGGCCTTGCTCAGGGACCCAACTGTGGCAGCTTTGTAGAGGTGGGATTTGAGCCCTGGACGACCAGGTTTAGAGTCCAGTACCTTAACAGCTAGGCGACCACAGTAAATCAGTAACGCACAGTAAATGTGCGTTCCTGTCCTAGTGCAAGTAGTACTTCTTTATTCGCCCCCAACTACCTGTACATTCTCCCTGACCCATTACTATATAAACTGGTTCTCATTTACTCGGTTTCATCCAGCTGATCTTCTGTGCCGCTCATAATGCCGTCTATCGATGCATTTAAAGTTCCGTTAAATAAAAATATCAGTTGTTTTCATCACTCATGTTTGGAGCGGTGTATACTTGTGAAGCTACCCTTTATATTTACATTACATTAGCATAAAAAGACTATGTGACTATGCTAATGTCAAGTCAACAACCACATGACATTCATTTCACTGAAGGTAATACCTTTAATAAATTGCACAGGACCAGAGATTTTCTTTATTCTCTCAAATCGGTCCATTTCATCAAGCTGCCTGTGTGTGTCGCTTAATATGCTGGTCAATATGCCCGTTCATTGTGGGCGATGCAAAGTAAAACCACAACAAAGCATTTTCTTCTGATGACTCATCCATGAATGACAATCAGACATAAAACCTGTGGTCCCACAGATACACTCAGGAGCAAGAACTGGGGTGGCTGCCTACAGCATGAAGACGATGGCCAACTAGCATACAGACAGACAGTGCAATTGCATGGGCAGCACATGTATTTATCCTGGCAAAGCTTCCAGACAGGCTCTGTCTGCCTGGCAGGCATGACTACAAAAAATTTCAGCTGTTCATGATGCTCAAGTTTTGGTCCTACCCAGATGTGAGCGTAGCAATTATCCCATCAGGTCTGCTTTTGAAAGTGCACTTACGTAACCATTAACATCAGTTTATATTTAAATACAAAGGCAGCCACTGTTTTAGTGCCCAGGCCACTTAACGATTACCTGAGACAAAGGAAACCTGACTGCGGTAGCCTATACTTAAGGTATTGGACTCTGGACCTGAATGAACCCGGTAGTCATGGGTTCAAATCCCACCTTAACCCACCATTGCTTGGATTTTTAGACTGTAAGACTGTACGAGTTGTAAGTTGCTCTGGATAAGGGCGTAAATGTAAACATTTCTCCTGATGTGTTTAGACGTAGGTATGAGCCAGAGACAATGAGGTTTGCTAAATTGGGCTCAAAAAAGCTGGACTGTGTCTCTCCGAGAATAGGAAGGAACAGTTTATTAGGCAGAGGAAGAGAGGGAAGGCCTTGTTTGCCTGTGTGCTACATCACATACAGACATACCCCGGTTCATTGTGCAGTGCAGTGCAGTAAGGTCCAAGTTGGGATTCTATTGCATGCAGCACTGCTTTCAGGTCCTTGTTCCACAATGCCTACAGCAAGATTGGTCGTCTTTAGAATAAATTACTCTGCTCTCTGAGCGGGCACGGGTTAGGTGTCTGGATGGTGTTTGTGGACATGTGGCGGTGAGGCTCATAATTCTTCTCCAATTTCTTAAAACAACAAGAACGTTACCCGAGGACAAGGTGCACTTTGTGGCTACCAAACATAAGGTCATGGAACATCTCTGCTATGCCAACTCAGACGGTGGAAACTCAACGGCACAGATAATAACATAAATCCCTCTGATACTTTTTGGCTTCCAAAATCTCCCCCAGTAGTTTAGAGAATAGCACGTGCCGACCATGACGTTCATCCTTGTATGTCTGACCAAAAAATTCACAAGATAGATTGATGGTCACCACTAGAAAATAACTATAAAAAGATGTATTTCTTTAAAAACTTGGACAGATACCACTTTCTAAACTAAACCCCAAACTCCACTGGCAAGCTCTGTGTATTTTGGTGGATCTTCAACGCTCGACAGTCACTTTATTAGGTACACCTTTGTTTTTACACTTCATGTCCATTTTTTGAGTTCTGCTTACCATGTAGAAGCATTCTGCAGTTCTACAATTAAAGACTGCAGTCCATTTTTTCTTAGCATGTCTTAATGTGTGTCACGATGAGTGGACAAGACACAGTAGTGCTGCTGGAGTTCAACACCTGGCTGCTAGACTGTAAACAATGTCCAGACACTACCATCTTGTGGAGATTAGACGACAACTAAGACAACTGTGCAGCAACAGATGAGCTGCTGTCTCTGACTACAAGGATCTACAAGGTGGAGCAGTAAGATGAGCGTCTCTAATAAAGTGGACAGTAAGCGAACAGTGTTTCAAAACTCCTGCTGCTTCGTAAATGCAGTGACGAGAAAGATCCACAACTCAAATAGTGCCTGGTCTGAGCTGGTCCTGTGGGGGTCCTGATCATTAAAGAACAGAGTAAAAGGGACCAACAAAGGATGTAGAGAAACAGATGGACTACAGTCTGTAATTATAGAACTACAAAGTGCTTCTGTTGTGTAAGTGGAACTGATAAAATGGGTAATGGGTGTAAAAGCAAGGGAACGTATCCTGTATATACACAATACTCACAATAATTAGGGGATATTTCATTTTGAAATGATGTAAAATAATGAAAAATCCGCTCATTTCAGTTCCTATATTGCATTTCGGACTTCGCAGGAACCTCTGTAAATGAGTGTGTGGGAGCAACAGCAGCTTTATTGCTGCTCTAAGGAATGTGCTTAAACAGAAAAGTAAGCAAAGACAGACCCTACTTTTGATGAAAAGACTGACTAACCTCCCCTCCCTCATACCTGCACCCCGAGTCAGCACCGTTTTTCCCTTTAGTCTCTTTAGCATGTTACTGAAGCGAACAGTGGGACCTACAAAGCCAAGCCAACAGTGAGCAAAACCTCACTGTTGTGTAAAATGATTGTTTTGCCGTACTAGTTTCGGGGGCAAGCCCTGACCTGTTTGCTCTCACTCTCGGTCTATAGGCATGCTGGCCTAATGAATCGACTCATGAGGGATGTCTGCAGGTTCTAAACAGTATTTCTGTGTTCTGACCCTAAAGTGCATCCATCTGGGACTCACGTCACACCCAAACAGTTCCAATCAGCATCCATTTGCCACAGAACAGCCTTATTTGTGTTGTTATTTTACGTCTCAGGTTGCTGTGTGACTTTTTTTAACCAGGGATATTACAAACTCCATATCGCAATCTGGATGTTGCTGGATAACGGACCGATGGATGGGAGTTTAGAAAATAAGCAGAGGCAGTCTCGTGTGCTACGCTAAGCATAGCTTTCCTTTTGACAATTCTCCAAGCAAACCGTATGACATGCCAGATAAGAGTGACTCCTGAGAGCCGGTTTCAGAGGAAAAGAGAAAAACGAGAAGGGAGACACGTCTACGTCTGAGCTGCACCAAGGCCTGTATTACCCTGCCAGAACGGAGTGCTGAACAGAAATAGAAACAAATCGTACCGTTAGGACTGTGGTTGTGCCAGATTTCCAGCCCCAGTTCTAGACGCACGGCTTTTTTGAGGGATTCACAGAATTTCTAGAGCCTGACGTCCTTCTGTCAGAGAGTGCTGTGTGTTAAACTACAGAATTGTTCTTAGAAATTAGGATGCCCAAAATGTACAGCTGCAGCCAGATCCCCGATGGGCACAAAACATTGAAATTAAGGGTGGGGTAGCATTTGCATTTTACAGATACTAATTCTGCTTATCAATTCTGGAGAAAAATGCCAAATGTGTAGGTATAAAGAACACCTTCATTTTTGTTTACATTTCACCTGCATGCATTAATTTTAGCCTTTCATTGGTAACAAAAAAAATACCAAAGACCAGATATGCCAGCAAGCGGACTACTGCAGGAAACAAAACAAAGCTTAAAGTACTAAACCAGTGACCCAAGGAGCACCAAACTTCTCTTCTTTACGCCTGGTACTGCTACTTCTACAACAAAAATGGCAAACAGAAGATCCAATAGGGAAGGTTGTACCTTTTTTAATTCCCCCGACCCTTCCTAGTGGCTGCACATACGACTGTTTATTTAAAATCCAAAAAAAAGGTTCATTGGAACTAATAAGTGGATTTGAAATTCAACTTTTTTTGGGCACCCAGTTCTTGAAAGCGCCTCACCACTGTATAATCATTGGTCAATCTGACCACCCAAAGTTGTTGCTACTCCCCAGTGGACCATACACATTGTTTGGAAATCACTTCAGGGACCACTAATTTATAGTTTATAAAAAACAACAGCACTAATGCTTACCACTCGATCTCTAGGAGCCATGTTTATATTCTCATCTTAAAGCAGCCCATTCTTCCCTGATCTAAAATCGCTACTACTATTAAAAAAAAATGTGTATGCTGGGTTACACCCTAGTTTAAATCCTAAGCAAATGCTTATTAACTGAGCAATCAATTAAGTTTAAGAACGTATCCGTAATGTAAATAATTAGTAAACAGTCATTAGGGGCAGGTTTATCCTGTCTCGATAATTATGATGCACAAATACAAAAGTATTTCAAAGCTACTACTGTTTTTTTTCCCCCACAAGTTTTTATGGCTAACAGCAAATCAGCTGGCTGGAAGCAACACAGAGCTATTTCTGACCTGAGAAGATACACCCATTCTTGTATTTCCACTCTTCCAAGAAGAACACACAGCTTGAACACATTTGCCAATATGCCAACGTTTGGGACACACAAACTTCTCCCACACACACAGAACCATCCCTTCAAAAGCCCTCTTATTGCTGTTCTGTGAGGCGGTGAGGTAAAACCTGAGGTGTTCTCCCAGGAGCCCTTAATCAGAACGCTCAGGAAAACGTGTCTATACAGGAAGGGACAGTGACAAGCGACAGACAAACACGCATTTTAGGGCTGCAATACTTCCCAAATACAGCGTTCTCCCACAACAAAGACATTATGAGATTGACATTGTAAACAGCAGAACATATTTCATGGAACACCGGAGACACCAGTTATGTTTACTGTACCCTGACTTCAGACTCTCTGTAACTTGTTTATGGGAAGCCAAATAGCAGCCTACAGACGGTTATTTTATTAAAATCTTCCCCTTAGTTCCAATAAAGGTAAACCTCAGTGTTTACTGTGATCAAGCTGGAAGAACTCGACTACCACTTGAGCTCGAGAAGTTCTGACCTCGACCCTCTATGAAGCCCGGCCTGTTTATCCAACACCAGTATCTGACCCGACCTCAGTGGATGAATGGACGCAAAATTCCACATCCAAGACCTTCTCAATTCTAACTTGTCTGTTCCATGGAACATGCATGGACTGTGGTGTCCTAGTGGTTAAAGTACTGGTAGAAGGAGGTCCAGAAGGTCCATAGTTCAAATCCCACCTCTACCACAGTTGGGTCCCTGAGCAAGGCCCTTAACCCACAAGTGCATAGATTTTAAGACTGTATAAGTCGTAAGTCGCTCTGGATAAGGGCGTCTGCTAAATGCTGTAAATGTAAATGCATAGCCACAAATGCTGGTCATGACCATTGAGCTTGTAGGAGAGTCCGGGTCTAAAAGTACAGCGATGAGATTGAAACCGGTTGTGCTTTTAGTCATTTGCCTGATTTGGGATGATGTAGCGGGTGAAAAACGGATTGAAAGCCTAAAGCCTTCAGGTGCCTAAAAATCAGACTCATGGCCGGTATTGTATTTAACGCCAAGACAAAAACAAAGTTACGTCCATTCTAGTCAGTCACATGGGAGTCCCTTTGGGATGTGGGAGAGAACCGAAACACCTAGAGTAAACCCACATGGACACGGAGAACATGGGGATCTCTGGAACTGTGAGGCGACCACACTAACCGCATATGCCGGGCCACCTCGTAACAAACAGAGCCGGGTCCTCAAGGGCCCAAAAATGACATTGTGAAAGAAAAGAAAATCTAGGTTTAGTTTGAGCACATGATCAAAGTTTGTAAAAGACGAACCAAAAATGAGCCAGTTGTAAACAGCATATTTAGTGGAGACAGTAATTGTGTAGTCATGATGCTTGGTACACAATAAACACAATGGAGAATAAATAAGCACACATTTCATCATGTTTAGCACACAAACTAATGGTGTATGAACAACGTAGTGAAGCAGGCTTTTGTTTCCCATTACAAAAGAAAAACCTGACTGATTGCTAAGTAGATCGGACTTCTAAACATTGCGCGCACACACACACAGACAGAGAGACAGACACAGACAGACAGAGACAGACAGAGAGACACACACAGAGAGACACACAGAGAGAGACACACAGAGAGAGACACACACACAGAGAGACACAGAGACAGAGACACAGAGACACAGAGACAGAGACACAGAGACACACACGATCATGGCTGGAGGATTGTTTACTACTAATAAATAATAAGTGATTAAAGGACACTTATGTGCGTTTGAAACATTGCATTAAAAAATAACAACACTTGAAATACAGTCTAGACTAAAGACTAAACGCGGGGAAATGCTGTAGTTACTAAAAAGTATAGTGGAGGTGCAGCGTGCGCGAGGGCTTGCTCACCTGTAATCATCTCCCGCCTGCCCTCGTCCAGGTGGCTTGAAATCACGTCCCCCATGATGAGAAACTAGATTGAGCAACGAATAGCAAAAAAAAGTTGTTTTAAAAGTTAAAAGTCCTCGGGATTAAAAAAAAAAAAGAGTTGAAATAGTGGAACTATTCCACAACTAATGTGCGTCTTTTCCTCTCGATGCCGTCCATGAGAACGTCCCACATCCACCGGTGTTTCAGCACACACCAAAACAGAGCTGCTGCTGCTCTCGAGCGCACTGACTTTACTCTCACTCTTCATCACGAGCTCTGACTGGTCAAACGTGTTCAGTCCGGGTTGCCAGATCGATCTTATTTACAGCGTTCAGAAAAAAATATCCGAGTTCTTAATTAGGGCGAATTACGTCCAGCACCTCTGTCTGAATTTGAACAAAGGACAGTCATGACCAAAGTGGACGTTGACCAGACCGTCAAATGGGATTTAAATGCTAGTGTAATGTAAACATAAAGGGTTAAAAATGTTTCTGGGACATCCTCGAAACCGCCAGTGGAACGCTACCATTTACACACCAGCCCTAATGCTGCTACATTTTTTATATTAATATTAAGATATGGAAACTGACAATAATGATAGAAAATACAGTAAAGTTCTCCACGTAAAAGATATCAGAACATTTAAGAGGGTGGAAGGAGACTTGATTTGAATTTCAAGACTTTATTGTTATTAAAGCTTACAGACTTTTATAGGATGGTCGTTAAACGGGGCATAAATCTACAAATTTAAGAACAGTGACCGCTCAGGGGTTCTGAGGAAAAGGTTGTTACTTAAATAAGCAACCCATAAAGGTTATAATGATCTCAAATATATGAGCGTCTATGTCAAACTACTTTAGTAAAATGTAGCAAATGATACAAAACTTGCTTTACTTTTGTTGGAAACATTTTAAAAGCGTAATTACAACAATCTGGCAACCCTCTTAATTACCCTGTGGCAGGCAGATGAGGTTTAAGGGGAAGAACATTATATAGAAGCAATTGAAAGGTTTAGTGCTTGAAAAAAATACTGTACCGCCCTCTATTGGCTAAAAACAGCAATTACGTGGCAACCGTGCCATTACTAATACGTTCAAATTTTAGTTTGTGAATATATAAATACTAAGCTCTTAAAAGTGAACATAAATAAATAAATAACAACAATAGAAATCAAGTTTAATATTGTCATAACGTTTATTTTATAATGTGTATTATATGACAATCATTTTATAATATAAAAAGAAAGTCAAAAGAAATGGTGCTGTTCGGTTGCTTCTGTGTTGTTCACCAAACTGACCAATCCTGCTTTAGAAACGGTCAGGACCGCCCACTTCATTAACATACGGTGAATAAATAAATAAGTCAATAAACATAGAAATGTGGAAATAAATACATGTGGAAATGCATAAGTAAATACATTTCTAAAATGTGTAAATAAAGTAATATAATAAATAAATAAATGTAGAAATGTGGAAATAAATGTATAAATGTACAAATATATCCATACATTCATTTATCCATTATCTTCCGCTTAATCCACACAGGGTGCCCACCCGGCAGTTCTGGGTTCAAGGGCATGAACAACCCCAGACAGGGCAATGTAGGGCACACACACACACACACACGCACACACACACACACACGCACACACACGCACACACAGGGCTACTTTAGGGGCACCAATTAACCTAAGATGCCTGTCTTTGAACTGTGGGAGGAAACCGGAGTACCCAGAGTAAACCCACACAGACACGGGGAGGACATGCAGACTCCACACAGAAAGGACCCAGGTCACTCCACCCTAGAACTGAATCCGGATCCATTTGAAATACAAACCAATTTTATATAGGATCAAAGACATGTCCCTCACAACAGACTTTATCAATAATGAATTTACCCCACATGCAGTGCTCATAAAATACCCTGACACAAGAGTGAAGCTTCATATATAATATTACCTGCACAACGGCAATAAACCAATGGGAAAATGAAATATAAACCAAGCAGCATTTTTGCCTTCAGCTATAGTTTTGGGAATCATAAAAGTTAAAGATTAGACATTTATGACGTTTTTTCTTCCTGACATCATGTATCGGGCAATGTGGCATGTGCATTTTGATAGATTACAGATATTACAATATAGAAGGGGTATACTTTAGGCATAATTTAACCTATCTTGTTTTTCCAGCACTGTTATAAAATATATTATTATCTCATATCCTAAATATCACTTTCCCTTTTTTACAGCTCCCCCATCAGTATTTATACCCTCTGCAGAGGTGATTTTGGGTCGAGAGAATGAATTAGAGTGTTGGGCAAAGGGATTTAGCCCTTCCAACATAACATTTTTGTGGACACGAAAAGGCAAAGAGTTTGGAGTTACCCAAAAATCTAAGACATATCTCACAGACAATGGTCTTTTTGAAGCGCTCAGTCGGCTCGTGTTCATTCCTGAACTTTCAGACCGAAACAGTACATTCAGTTGTGTGGTCCATCATGAAGCTTTAAAGAAACCACTGGTGCAGGATTTCAGAACAAGCATCACAAGTGAGATACATTTCTTATTTTATGTATTGGTGTTTCTATATCTATATTATGTATATAACCTATGTCATGATTTTGTAGAGCTGCTTTATTGTATAGAAACTCTACTTTGGTACACTTATTAAGTACACCTCCTTGTTTCTTTACTCATTGTCCATTTTGTCAGTTGTAAGTTGTCATTACCAGAAGCGCTTTGTATTTTTGCAATGAGAGACTGTAGTCCATCTTTTTCTCGAAATACTTTGTTGGTCCCCTTTACTCTGCTCTCTAACAGACAGGAAAACCACAGATACTATTTATATTATAGATCATTATCAGCTTTGCACTGAGATTTGCACTTGCCTTTCATGGTAGGTCCTCCATTGGCTTATCAGCAGGATAATGCTCACACAAGCACAGAAAGGATTTCCCAGAAATTCCAGATTGGCCTGGGGGTTGCCAAATTTTTCATCAATCAAGCTTTTATTAGACCAGCTGGGACACCAGCTTTGGCAACCTACAAGTGTGCAGAATCTACAGGCCCAGATGTGGGCAAATGTGCAGGAAGATACCATAGGGAACATGCATGTCCAACCATAACTCTAATCTTCTATCAAACTAGGACAGCACAGTGGCTTGGTGGGTAGCACCGCTGCCTCACAATAAGAAGGTCTCGGGTTCAATCCCACGGTGGAGAGGCCTGGGTCCTTTCTGTGTGGGGTCTGCATGTCCTCCCTGTGTCTGTGTGGGTTTACTCCAGGTACCCCGGTTTCCTCCCACAGTCCAAAGACATGCATGTTAGGTTAATTGATTACTGTAAATTCGCATTGACTTGTGTATATATATGTGTGACTGGTGTTGAGATAACCTTGTGTATGGATATAAACTCGTGTGTGTCGCTTACATGGGCACTGATGCCGATAGCGATGTTAAAGAAGTCAAATAAATAAATAAATAAATAAATCTATCAAACTATAGACTAACGGGGTTCTAGGGCCTTCGTTCAGGTGTTTTCCCTCGTAAACTTATCCTTTCTTTGTAATATTGTAATCACTTGCATATATCCTTACATTATTACATTCATACATACAATGTTTCATTTGAGTACAACAACTCGTAAGTTATTTTTTGTCAGTAAATGTACAGAAAGACAGATGGGCTAAAAAAAGCAACTATAAAATGGAGTGTAGAAACAAGGGTGCGTATCTAATAAAGTGGCTGTTGAGTGTACATTGCACTATGGGCATGTTATATGAACTTGTATAGATAAGGTCCTGTATTTCGGCTCCTCTCACGGTACATGTGTATATAGACTAATAAAGGTGCTTGATCTTATTTTACCCAATCTTAATTTTGTTCTTAACTACTCCTCTCCTCCAGTTCTCCCCAAAGTCACAATGTCCATTGTGCCGTCACCATCCCGTTCGTCTCCTCTAACTCTAGCATGTGAAATCAATGGATTCTACCCACAGAACATATCAATGTTGTGGGTCCGAAATGGCAGTGTATTGCCTGAATATTCTCGGATCCAGGAGAATGGTGATGGAACGTATAGGATGCATCGCTTTCTTACTCTCAGTGTGGAGGAAAGAAACATGGCTGGGCATGTGCAGTGTGTCGCTCAACAGCCTCAAGTATCTCAGCCAGTCATGAGCTCCATCAACGTATCGGCTGCTGACCTTTTGGGTAACTATCTCAAGTATTTATCAACTGATTTTCATTTTCTGAACTGTTCATGTTCATTTTCTTATCTTTTTGTACAATTTGGTTTTTAATATAGATTGATTTGATGTACCTTATTATGTTCCACACCATCCTTTAATATTGTATTGCACTTTTAAGCCTTACCGAGGTCAATTTATATTGCAGATTTTACACAGAGTCGATCATTCATTTATTCTAGTAATCACTTATTTTCGTAACATAATCCAGTTCCTGGTAGCCAGAGAAATCAGGGCCTAACCAGCAGCACAGGGCACAATGCATAAAGCCTAGATGATGTTCCAATCCATCCTAGTACACACATACATACACACACTCAGACATACTGGGACACTGGGACCCTGTAGAGACACCAGCTGACATAGTGTTTGTCTTTGGAATGTGGGAAGATCCCAGACTTCGTGGAGGAAACCCATGCAGACATGAGAAGAACTCCATACAGGAAACGTTGGGTAAAGGAACGAACTGGGAACCTCTGGAGCTGTGAGATGATAGTGATAAATATTAATTATATACATACAATCAGAGCATTTCACATTTCTTATATCTCACTTATTATTTAATTTCCTTAAATATTTTATTGTTGTTACAGTACTTTTATAGCTCATTATTGTGGATGCCATAAGGGGACTCAAGACACTAATAAACAATACATAACAAAAAACAATTTATGAGTAAACAATAAATAACACAAAAACAATTAAGTTTTAACAGTTCAGAATTTACAGTTCAGAATTGACACTTTTCATGAGGAAGGGGGCAAACACTTTTTCACACCACTGTAAATGGATTACGTTATGGTCTATTTAAAATCAAATCATTAAATGTGACTCATTAAATGTGTGGGTTTAAATGGAGTTTTAGGAATTTTTTATGAATTAAAACATTTTCAAACAGTTATTTTTATATAAAAACTTAAGTTGCGTGGCTGTTGAGGAAGATTTAAAAAATCATTTCTTAGTCTGCTGTGGTGAGCACATGGTGACACTATATGCAAAAACCACCTCATTTCACTACTTTTGCCCATTTTATGTTAAGATGTTGATTAAACATTACGGCACCAATGCAGAATATTTTGCAAAATAAATATGTTTCAGTGCTTAATAAAAAGCTCCCTTATAATGGCAATGAAATAGCATTATTGTTTTTCAGTAGAATTTGTGGCTTGTGACTCTGTTCTGCATTTTTCCCCCAGTTAGAACAGTTTGGACTACCCTGATTTACATGATGTATTCAAATATTTCCTACGTTCCAATTACTGATCAAAAAGATCTCTGAGCCTGTGCTCAGTATTGAGATATTATACTGATTATAAAAATTGGGGCACAAAATATATTATTATTCATCATCATTATTATCATTATTATTATTATTATCATTATTATTATTAATAATAATAATGATAATAATAATAAATAAATAAATAATGGTTATGGGTTCTTTTCACAAAAGCATGTATATATACAGTGGTGTGAAAAAATGTTTGCCCCCTTCCTCATTTCCTGTTTTTTTGCATGTTTGTCACACTTAGATGTTTCAGAACATCAAACCAATTTAAATAGTAGTCAAAGACAACACAAATAAACACAAAATGCAATTTGTAAATGAATGTGTTTATTATTAAGGGACAAACAAATCCAAACCTACATGGCCCTGTGTGAAAAAGTGATTGCCCCCTTTTGTTAAAACATACTATACCTGTGGTTTATCACACCTGAGTACATTGTCTCTAGCCACACCCAGGCCTGATTATTG
>JAVSBV010182296.1:0-13159 GCA_033117975.1 Parotocinclus spilosoma | reverse complement strand
TCAATCACTTTTATATTTTAGCAGGGATCTAGTTATCAGATACTCATCAATCCCTTTTATATTTTAGCAGGGATCTAATTATTAGATACTCATCAATCACTTTTATATTTTAGCAGGGATCTAGTTATCAGATACTCATCAATCCCTTTTATATTTTAGCAGGGATCTAGTTATCAGATACTAATCAATCACTTTTTTATATTTTAGCAGGGATCTAGTTATCAGATACTGATCCCACACCGGTTTAGCTTCGGAAGGGATCTAGTAACCAGGTACTGGTCCCACACCCCTTCAGTTTTGGCCTAAATCTACTGTAGTTACCAGGTACTGGTCCCATAACATCTACATCCATTCTTTTCCCAGTCATCGTTCCTTCTAGTGAGTTATCGGTTCAGATAGTGAGCCAGTAAAATACTCTAGGAGTAGTACTGAATGTTCTAGCAGGAATCTAGACACAAAGCATTCGACAGAAACATTTATTTAAGGTGAACGCATCTCTCTGTCCCTAAACTGCACCATAACCTCCCATTTCACACAGGATGCCCATCAGTTGATTCTGCCTCTGCGTGGATCCACATGGTTTGAGCCCAATCTGTTTACTTTTCCTCAAAGCAAATAACTAATAAACTGCAAACTGAAAAAAAAAAAAGAGCGTCAGTCGGAGGTCTGACAAGGATAAAAACAAGGTGAGTGGAAAGATGTTTTCCATTAGAGCAGGCAAGCGGAGAGAAGGGAACGTGCCGAAATCCGGCGTGCAAATCGATTGGTTTTCACAGGAAAAGCTTTTGAAGTTCTACATTTAATTAGCGCCGTAGCTCTTAGGCGGCTCCATGAATATTCAGCGACGAGCATTTCGCCCGATCGAGTGCGAATTCTGCAACCACCAACGAGCGTCTGGGAGGTAAATTCAAAGCCCTACCTGTCTATGATCCCACACACGTCCACCTGGAGAGCACTGAAGTTCCCCATCAGCATCTGCTGCACTTTGATCAGATCCACTAAAGACTCGTCCGTGTGGATGAAGCGCATGCATCCTTGGAATACGCTGTACGGGTTCCTGCATCCGGCATCCGACCTCGGACATCCTGCGTGAGAATCAGAGGAACACGCTTTATAAATGCCACAAAACCTCGTACCGTGTAAAATCTACTGCTCACAAACATGAGGGGATGCTTCAAAAGGAAACGTGCCGCGATTAAATATCCCCTAATTTTGTGTGCAGTGCAGTAGGGTTCGAGCTACAGATTTCACGATCTGTCCGCAAATTCTCACTCGCTGATTTTTCCATCCTTTTTTAAATCTCTAATTAATTTTAATCGACGCAAAGTAAAGCACTTTTTTTTACGGGTGCTCCTCGGGGTACGATGGTTCCGTTCCAATATCCGTTACAATATTTTAGCTTTACGAGGAGTATCTAGAAACCGCATTCTGAATTTAGATTCAGAATCAAAGATCGCCTGTGTAGGTCTTTAAACCAAAAAAAGGTAATAACTAGAAATATAAAAACTAACTACAAACCTTAATTATGATAAAATTGGATGGAAATTAGGCTAAATAAAAAAGCTCACTGTTTTAAGTTCAGCCTTTCATCACCAGTATCCAGTGTAGAACAGAAAACCTGGCATAATTGATGTATAATTGCGCCCTCTGGTGTTCAAAAAATGCAAATGCGTTAGTGTAATGTATGAATGTAGTAATAACACAAATGGGACAGCAAATTATTTGAACCAGGACCTTAGTCTTAGTCTGGGGCAGTACAGATGGGGAGTCAGTATTCTAGACTCCTGCTGGTGAATCATGGCAGATTGTTTTTAAGCAAGGGGCACCTCATACCCTACAAAAACCAGAGTGGTCAAGTGGGTAGAGCACATATTCGCAATGCTCACTGTTTCGTATCCCAGTTCAGTCCAGTATGCATATAGTTCCCAGCTCTGCCATCAGTGCGGTCCCAGAGTAGGATTTAATTCTGGATCTATCTGCTTCGTTATTGGCAGCATTTTGTTAGGGGATTCCCTAAAATTAATCCTAATCCTAACAAAAAAGGGTTCTGGGGTATTTAGGTAGAAAGCAACTGGCCCCTATAATATAACCACTGGCCCCAGCAGCTTCAAACGGTCTGGAACCATCACTGCTTCTTCGAGACTAGGGGTCTGGGTCTGAGCAGACCGGGTGCCCCCGCAAACGGGAGCCTCATACACTTATTATACAGAAGCTTGCACATTTCTTTTTGTAAAAGATTGCAGTAAAAGGCAGAAAAACGTCCAGCTTCACATCCCAAATAAAGCAAGGCTGCTTGGACGACTGAAAGCTGGCGCCGGAACGCTGATGCGCCGCTGCTCGGGGGCCGGACGAGAGCTGAGCGGAGCCGATGCGATCCCTCGTGTGGAGCCGAGGCCCTGCTGGCGATGCCTGCAATTAGTGAGCTAAAGGTAATTAAACGGTGCGATCGCACTAGAGAGGGGAAAAGCGAATGTATTCAGAAACAGGAATCTGTGGGATTTTAAAGGAGCTGCTTGAAGGAGATTTTTTAAAAATACACTGTAGCAGCAAACCTGGCCATGCAGGAGGCATCGCCTTGTACAGTATATCATTCTTTTTATTTAAATGTTTTGTGTTACGCAAAATAATATGTATCCAAGGTAACAGCTGTGTGCTGCTTAATTATTCATTAAATAATAAATAACACCAATGATTAACAGAGTATTAAACAGGTGTCCCCAAAACACTTCTCTTTTGACCTCTAACCATCCCACTTTCACTGCTGGAGGAACCAAATGATGGATCCACTGTACCTCCTAAAAAGACATGGTTCACAGGAATCACAGGGAAGGACGTCGTGATGGTGGATGCGTCCGATTTGTCCACCGCCAGGATCAGACGACCTCGGCGTATGCTCAAATCCACCGAGTGCCACTGGCCATCATTCAGCGCCGACCCTGTGACACGGTCATGCACAGAGCGGGTTAAAGTTGGGAGTAAATGAACGCCGCTTTTATTCACAGCGCCGAACAGAAGCAATTACGCCACACCGATCACGCAAAACATCCAGTAACAAAGTGACACTGGCCATTATTCACCAGTGATCCTGTAACCCCATTATACACACGACATAAGGCAGGACTGTGGCCCGTTTTATAAAAACGTACAACGTTTTAGAGTCGATAAAGCAGTGGCGTATAAATCATAAATAAATGACTTACGTTTACCCCTATATGATATTGTAATTATCTAATAATAAAATAAGCACAAAATGGGTACGAACGTTCTCATCGTTGCTGCAAATGAATAGGTTTGATTTGGAAGGTGTCAGTAATTTATGAACTAAAACAACAAACATGTCACTCAAACGCACAAAACGCCTACAAAACCAGTAAGACCAGTGGTTTCCCAACAGTTTCCAGAGCTGTATTGTAACAGAATGGAATCGGCTGTGAAATAAAAGATGAAACTTTAGGAACCAACGAGCTCTAGAGAGAGTGCGAGGAAAAGAGAATTCAGAATTCAAACAGCGAGTTTAAACAGCACAAAAACAGGTCGAAAAGGGAGCTCCAGCGTGGACGTCCCATTCGGTGTGTGTTCACTTAAAGTGTTTAAACCACACATTCACAAATTCAAACCAAGAGTTTAAATCAGGGTTCAAACTGGGTAATTGATGGTCCATTTTGTTTTAAGAACATACTGGTTTCTTTCTTTACTGGTCCTCAATGAGGGAAAATAACTAAGAATTTCTCATTCGGAAATGAATGTTCTAAGTCAAATGGATCCCAATCCTAGGTCAGGATGACTGTTTTAAAAAAATGAGACAAACTCCTGCTGGTGAAACATGGCAGATTGTTCTTAAGCAAGGGGCAAAACCCAGAGTCCAGTGGTCCAGTGGGTAGAGCACATATTCACAATGCTCACTGGTTTGGGTCTAAGTTCAGGTCCAGTTCTGAACTCCCTATCGGTGCTGTCCCAGAGTAGGATTTAATTCTGGAACCATCTGCCTCGTCTTTATCTGCATTTTGTTAGAGGATTCCTTAATCTAAACGTAACCCTAACAAAGCAGAGTTCTGGGGTGTTCACCAGGACCCTCTAAAATAATTACTGGCCCCCTGCTTGAAATGGTCTAGAACCATCACTGTTCCTTTAAGACTAGGGGTCTGGGTCTGCATTAACGCAACCAGACCGGGGTGCCCCCGCAAACTGGAGCCTCAAAGACTCATCATACAGAAGTTTGCAAATGCAAAAGCAGTCGGTGATGTGTGCCCCTGCTGATCTACAAAATCAAAAATCGGGTATAAAAGTAGAATAAAATTTTGTTTCTGTCTTTTTAACCAAACGCTGATGCTACAATGAAGATCTCAAAAACGACTCGCTCTGACCTGCCGTGATGTCCGCCACGACCCTGCCGGATTTCTGGACCTGCAACCTCGCCTTGGCCTCGCTCAGATAAACCCACAGCGCCCCCGTCTGGTCGTGGAGGTCAAACGTGATGAGCAGCCCCGCCTTGTTCCAGGTCCGGAACTGCAATCCGATCGAGCCTGTGTCCCGCGGCGACGCCCACGGCAACTGAAGGAAGCTCTCCGGGCTGGAAAACGTCACGGGCACGTCGGCGGCCTCTGAACAGGCGAATGTAACGTTTCCCTGAATCAAGGCAAGATCAACAGCCTGGATTTAGATTCATTTTGAATTCAGCCGAGATTAAAAGTCATCACTCATGCAAACACATTTCCAGTGATAATGACTGTCTGAGTTATGATGTTTACCTGGCAGATTCTGCAGCAGGTCCCCCACCATGGGGCTGGGCTGATTAAAGCCACTAACAGGATTAGTCATTTGTTTAATGTCGGATTCCTCACTAAACTGAACTAATAGAAGAAACGAGTGGCTTGTGCGCCAAGAGCGCTCTGTTTGAGTCAGTTCAATAACTTGCTGTAGAACAGCACTAATAACGGTGAATTAACAAAGATTCTTCATTGTTAACAAAGAAATCCACAACATTAGGTCATAAGGACTTAATACTTAAACTGAGCTACCTAATTATAATAAGTATACCATCCATCCATCCATCCATCCATCCACCCATTATCTTCTGCTCAATCCACACGGGGTCACAGGCCAGCCAGTGCCCACCCAGCAACTCTGGGCGTAAGGGTGGGAACAACCCTAGACGGGACACCAAACCAATCAAAGTCCAAGACACAGTCGCACACCATGGGCCACTTTAGAGACAACAATTAGCCTAACACACATGTCTGACATGTCTTTGGTCTGTTAAAGGAAACCGGTGTACCCGGAGTAAACCCACGCAGGCTCCACACAGAAAGGACCCAGGCAACTCCAGCATGGGGTCGAACCCGAGACCTTCTTGCTGTGAGGCAGCTGGGCTACCCATGATAGATATAATATAATAAGCATAATAATTACTGAAGCTATGATCAATGAAACAGAATGTAATATTATGAAGAGTATAATAAAACAGAATATAACTAATTATAGCGGTATCTCGGTTTACTGAGCAAATCTTTCCCATAAGGAATAATGTCAATAGGGTTCCAGACCCCCCCAAAATATAATGTATAAGCCATTCTATGGATTAATGGAGTCGTATCGTACGGAACTCCCAGATTTAAGATGGACATACGTTCAGATAAATCCATCCTAAGTTCAGTGTATCATGAACAGTTGAGTTTAATATAGTCTGGATCATAGACTCTTATTAACACTTACATTAACCTATAGGTGGTCAAAATCTAACCCAAAGCTCATTTTATAATAATGTGTTAAACAAATGTATGCAATTTAGTGAGAAACGGATTAAAAAGTAAACGTTAAAGTAAAACACTTACTCTATTGGTGAACTCTATTACTCTATTGAATTTTTGCTAACATACAGTATCTGCAGCCTGTGTTCCGGAGGATTCAGATTCAGTTTTTCTTTCAGTAGGGTGTTGGGTTGGGTTGGACTTATTTGCACTAAAAAAACAGTAGTGAAGATGTAAAAAAAAAAAAAAAAAACACGACAGCGGAGATCTGAATTAAGAGAGAGAGAAAGAAAGATACGGTGAACCTGAAGTTTCAGATCAATTCAAGTTTGGAAAGGGATTTCTCACATTCTAACATTTCTCTAGTCAAAATGCGCAAAGAACCCAAATCCAACGAGTTCCGAGATGGTCCAGGACCAAGGCCGTACTGTACAGGACAACAGTATATAAAAACTAAAATGTTGACTAAAGTAAGATGGAGAAGAAGTCGAGCATGAACGCGTTTGTGCTTTCTGCTCACCACCACGTTGAGCTGTTTGTCCTTGGCCAGTTGGATCATGCTGACGCCGTCGAACAGCACGTTCTCCAGACAGCCGTGGAAGTTCCTCCTGGGGTTTTCTCTCTGAGCCCCGGCCGCCGAGACGCCCCCGAAACTGATCTTGTGAAAAGAATGATAGTGTGGAGTCAAAACGGCTTCTTAAGAGCAGGTAGGTATTAGTGGTGAACCGAGCGGCGGCGGTGTCACTTCCCGTCAGTCCGGACAGGACGGATTAAACCTGACGACTGCTTCAAAACAAGGAAATCGTCTTGCTGCTGTAACTAGGTCGCTGATGAAAACGGGCATTTCTATATAAAGGCAAGGGAAATGACACCGTGCCGTCGCTCTTTTGTTCCTGGCTAGGCGGTCACGCTACGGGGTGGGGTGGGGGGGCCGAGGCTGAGGCGCACCTTGTTAATCTCAAAGTGACTCTGGTGCTCGGGGATCTGCAGCTGCTGAGTGCTTTTGTCCACCGTGAAGTTAACGTGCCCTTGGAGCCTCTCGACGCTGACGTGGTGCCAGTGTTGGTCGTCCAGCAGGCTGCCCAGCGGCACGGCGGCGTGAGAGTAACCTGCAGAGTGAAGGCATGTTAGACGTTTAAACAGAGCAGTTCACACATGACAAAGCGGAAGTTGTTTGAATGTTTTACTAGAATTTATCTTTAAAATTGTTTGTTCATGATTAAAAATGTTTTTTCTGTAGTTGAGCGTTAATAAATCACACCTTTCTCTCACTACATTTCCCAGACTCCCTGCATCACGCACTGCCGACTTCCTCATCCGAGTGTGGGAAAGTACTGTGTATACTACAGGTTAATTTCGATTCAATATTAAGAGTACGGTTATGTTTATTATCGGATTGCCATCTTAAAGTCGGGGGACTACTTGTACTTTATTATAAAATATTCAAAGCATTTAACGCCGTAGTTCAACTTTTACTTGATTTTTATCAGCGTATTAGTATTAGTACTTTAGTTGAGAAAAGAATCAGTGTATTTCTGCCACCTCTCATTTTAGTGCTTTTAATGGCCTGATTTCAGCACACCACTTAAATCTCTAACCCTGTGGCTCAGTATTTAAGGCTATGGACTTCCAGCTGGAAGACTGTTTTGCCACCACTTATGGGCCTTTGATAAAGGTGCTTATCCTTCAGCTCTGGACTGTATGACGACATTCAGATCTATTTTAGGCCGTACCGTTTTCCTGAGACTGTAGGTGTGCAATATTAGAACGCCCCAAGCAAGCAAATCCATAATAATTAGCGACCTGCAGCCAGAAATCGAGCCGTGTTGAATGAAACATGAAGTAGTAATGACTGGAAGCCTCTCTGCCCCCCCCCTCACTCACACACGCCGCTAGCTTGTAAGGCTTCCCGAAAGCAATGTTCGATACTAACGCAAACCACAGGCAGATCAGATTGGGCAGATTGGGCAAAGATGGCCTCCCTGAAGGTTGTGAAGCCAGACTAATATATCTCCAACTTTAATTACTCCATAAACATTTACTGCAAATGGACAGGTTGTGATAGCCTAGCGGTTAAAGTACTGCACTGGGGTTTATACCCCACCTCTGCCAAGCTGCCACCGTTGGGTCCGAATACAGGTGTGCTTTTACGTGGCCCCCAGCAAATCAACCTGTATTCCTTTAACACGTGGTTCATCTTCACTTTCATGATAAGTGGATTTAACAGCCGTGGAAACGTTTCAAGGAGAAACCTGGACCTTTTAGTGCATTATTTGCTGTAATTATTGCTTTTTCTGGCGCTCTACGCCTTAAAGGGAAAATGAGGTCCTTGTGTTTAGAAAGGAAAAGTGTTTTTGCGTTTGACAGTCCACATCAAAATATTTCCAACAGCCTTGTAATTGCTGGCTTTCTCACAGCCGGCTGGTGCTGAAGCATGAGCCAAACGGCGAGCGCACCGTTCGGCCCGTTATTCAATCAGAACGGATGAACGTTTTTCATCCACCTAATACATCTTTACGAGCTTTAAGCGTCCGGGCCTTGATGCGAAGATTGCAGAGTCATCAGAAGTCATCACTGCAGAGAGCGATCAGAAATGAACTCGTATCTAAAACACGCGTTCGCTATCAAACAAGACTCGATAAAAGTCACCGATACGGAAAAAATTTATAATTGGATCGGATTTCTGCAGATCTTAACATACAACATGCAGCATCTTAACATACAGCATACAACATGCTCCGATCTAGAAATCAGATTAAAGAGAATTCATTTTTCTCAGTAAACATATTTCTTGTATCATCTATACCAGTTAATCGCTTTTAAATCACGGGAAAAGCACGGTTGCCAGATTTACGTAGACCCGGTGCGGGATTCTGTTGCGGGATCTGGCAACCTTGGAGTTAAAGGCAACTGCTTGTACAGTGTGGAGACACGGCATTATACTTGAGAAAAGGAAGAATTAGATTATTTTTAAGATTAAAGTCTGACATTTACGTCACGTCTTTGGGATAAGCGCCAATAATTTCATCCTGTCGTTGCCTGATGAATCATTTTACAATAACGTCACCTTGTAGACGACGTGTTAGGCTGAAAAAACACAGAATGCGTTGACATGCAATTAATACCAGGATCGTAGTCGGATTTAAGCAGTTCTTAACCCGTATACAACATGCTCCGATCTAGAAATCAGATTAAAGAGAACTAATTTTTGACAGTAACTATATTTCCTATATCATGTATACCAGTTACTTACTTTTCAATCAGGGGAAAAGCCCGGTTGGCAGATGACATAGACCTGGTGTGGGATTCTGTTGCGGGATCTGGCAACCTTGGAGTTAAACACAACTGCTAAACGCCCGCTCGTACAGTGTGGAGACTCAAACGCAGCATTGTACTCGAAGAAAGGGAGAATTTGATTCGTTTTATGATTAAAGTCTGAAGTTTATGTCACATCTTTGAGAGATTATAGGTTGCAAAGTAGAAATCGGACTATTTCCTGGTGTCATGTCAACCAATTCACTGGTTAATCAAGCGCCCGTATACTCGTCGACCTACTGACATCATCTGATTTCTTTGCGGCTACTGGATTATTAAGTGTGAGTAAACATACTCACTGAAGACCTGGAGGGAGGTAGCGTGAGAAAGTGAGCTTGGGTCCAGAGAGACACAGAGGCGATAATTGCTTTGACACAATCTGACTCAGCGTTTGTCTATTTCTGCCCGAGCGAAACAACACACAATCTAGCAGCCGTCATAACAAACGAATGGGTTTAATTTTCGTCCCGTGAAGCGTTTCGGCACGTGGAGTGTTTACCGGCACTGAGCTGACTGATGGAGGCCATCGCTCAAATCCAATGGACTGCTTCTTCGTTCTAAGATCTGCACTGATGATGCTGTTTTTATCGTCCTGCTCAAGCCGTGGCAGGTTAACATCGTGCTACATTTGCAGCCTGGCACTTACAGGCTCTACGCAAAAACCTGGCACGGCCCAGCGCACACGCAGATGGCACTCTACATGGTACAGTGCCAGCCTGGATCACTGACATGGCCTGAAGGCTTTGCAGAACATCACGGACGACGCACGGATTATATTAGTACCTTTTCTCAGATGTAGAAACAGCTTCCCTTTGACTAACTCCAGCGTCAGGGTGTGGCCTAGCCGTCCCTCCGCGTGCACCAGGATGCCTGCGTTGTGAAGGGTCCTGAAGTTCAAGCTCAGCAGGTCTCTGGACGACTGGATGGTCCGGTTGAAGAGGAAGAAGCTCGAGCCATCAAAGCTGGCCACGTCTGATTCTGGACAGTACAGAGATAAAAGCAATGTTTGATCAATCCTTCCGAATGCAATTAACACTAACACTGTCCGAATTCGGGGGGCTCTGTGGGGTGGCACTGCTGCCTCACAGCAAGAAGGTCCTGAGTTCAATCCCAGCGTGGAGCAGCCTGGGTCCTTTCTGTGTGGAGTCTGCATGTCCTTCCCATGTTCCTCCCACAGTCCAAAGACATGCATGTTAGGTTAATTGGTGTCTCCAAAAAGTGGGCCTTAGTGTGTAAACGTGTGCATGACTGTGTGTGTGTGCCGTACGACGGATTGGCGTCCTGTCTAGGGTTGTTCCTGCCTTAGCGCCCAGAGTTCCTGGGTGGGCACCGGACCCCGTGTGGATTAAGCAAAGATAATGAATGGATGGATAGACTTTCCAAATTCAGTCAGACTCTTCCTGTTGAGATCCTGTTTATAAAGCAGTTTTAAAGCAGCCCGGCGGCTATTTTTACTGCCAGTCCTGGTCCAAGTATGGAGGCGATTTATGAAGGTTAAGGCAAACACAGGAGAAAAGGACAAACACTTTAAAGGCAGAGATAAACAGGACGGCGGACGGGCGTAGAAACGTTTACCAGTGAGATTGGAAAACGATTGCTGGCACAGGTTTCTGAAATATTTCTGAGAATAGCAGCTCCTTTATATTCTATATTCTATGTTCTCTTCCTTATATATTATATTCAGTCCATTATGTAACCAAAGGGTGTTTTTAAAAAAGTTTTTAAAGCACTTTAGGGCTGTTTCGAAAGGTCAGCTAATGCACGGACGCTGTATGAGATGGCAGGAGACGGCAGACTGAGCGAGAATGAGTCAGGATAAATAATCTAGGCTTCTCCTTCTCAGCCTCTGCTTACTGCCGACAACGGCCCAAAACCGACAGAGTTCACCCAAGCTGAAACGGTTAAACGGCTCTTAAGATTTCTCTCCATGGCAGATCAAACGGCAATGCTTTTAGGGGCGCGGCCGTGGCACCGTCGTCATTTCTTGGCATCCTGAACGTGTACGCGTTCACTCCTGCTGAGTGGAAATTTGACGGTCCAGAAGGTGCCAGTTAGTTTACGTACAGAGAGGTCCTCGCGTCTGAGGCTGCTGCCAGGAACGCTTTATTATTTCACTGTCTATCGGAGCTGCCTGCAGAACCGGTGAGAATTTGGAACCCAACGCCCAACATTCCAACCTAGTACATCGTGGTGCTGGGCCTGCAAACTGTCGTTGTGTCACCCAACATTTGGCGCTCCAGAATACAAACTTAGGGGTGGAAATTCCCTGGGGTTTGGGTGGAGATTGGGGCGCTTCTCTGGGATACACAGAGATGCCCCCTGTGATATAATAATTGTAAACATAGCTAAATAATTTTAAGTAAAGCACGGCATTATGCATTGAAAGAACTTGAGCTTAATTTCTTTGCATTGAAAAAATATCAGGCTCATCAAACGAAGTCCATGTACCAGACAGTCATTGGGGTCGACTGGGATCGAATGAAACTTTCTATGTATGAATGTAATAATGATATATTCCTGAGTACACTATAAGGGGCAACTAATTATTAAGCCTTTTATTGGGGGAAAATTCGACAATAAAAAAAAAAAACTAGTGACCCTGTTAGGCCACCTCTAGCCTGGATTAACGGTGAGATATGGCTGATCATACAGGTTCTGTATGGTATCTTGAAGCACGTTTGCCCACAGATGTTGCAGCTGAGTCTGTGGATGCTTCTAAAGCTGGTGTTCCAGCTGGTCCCATAAAAGCATGATTAACGATAAAACCGAGCAGGCAAGGATGTGTGGCAATCTGGCAGAGACATTCCTGGGAAGCCCTGCCATGAGAGGCAACACGTGGCCGCAGGATGTTCGGCACATATCGCTGGGTTGTTAGTGTCCCTCGTATCACGACTGGGGGGAGGGGCTGTTGTATGCAATGGCTCCACAGATCATCAAACCAGTTTTTTTCAATGAACAAAGTTGGTAAGCAACAGTAGTTCTTGTTTGTACGTTCGCTATACGTGTAAATCGTACAAAAAAGGTTTAATAAACATTTAATATGTAACATAGCACGACCCGTCTTGTAACATAGGGGCATGTTCGTTTAAACGGACCAGCCGGTTATTAGGACCAAAACGATCGCGTTCCGATGTGGTCCCATTAACCGGAATCGACTGTATTACCTTATTTAAGGCTAATAAATGGAGGCTTTTATTTTAAAAGGCGTTATGGAGTGACAAATCCAAGTTTAGTGTTGCTGCTTTGGACCTGCAAATTTCAAAGGCGGCTTTATACTTCTGACTTTTAAGAATGCGGCATTTGTTTTTTGGGCCTGTGATCGAAGCGAGTGCCACGTTAGCCCACCGTACACCTCTATGAATCACGTGGAGCCTCCGGGGATAAGCTGCACCATGGGAGTAGCGTTATTGTAATGGATTTGCAGATGGTTGGTGGACTGTGCAGTATTACAGTGCAGTAAGAACGTCCACTGTCCCTTATTAAATAAATAAGCAGCGCTATCTGGGAGCCGAAGATACAGACCGAGCTCTGCAGCGGAATTGGGCGTCCCGCTCACCGCACACTCGTTCCACGCCCCGTGATATCATCTGTAGCTTTGGAATTTGCCGTGGCTCGAGCCCAATCTGATTTACGGTTCAATATAAACCGGGGCTTTACTCACTGTAGTGGCAGCCGTAGGCCTCCAGTCTCAAGCCCACCCTTCCGTTGGGATTCCAGTCCAGGGGCAACACTCGCAGGTACAGAGCGAACACCGGCTGCTGGAGCTTGTAGGTCACCACACTGTCTGCGTTTGTGTTCCCAAAGAATGCCTAAAGAACATGAGATTAAATGAATATTAATACAGCGTTACTTCGTTTATCACAGGAGTTACGTTCTACATACCCGCAATAAACGAAAATCCACGAAGTAGGGACGCTATATATATATATTTAAGTATTTTTACACTATTTTAGCGGTAGAACTTGCAGAACGTTTGGGTAACATCGTAGTCTATAATGAAACTTTCACAAATAGCGAACTCAAAACCGCAGATAAAAACTTGTCATGTCGGCAAGTAGCGACTCAGGCTGGCGATGCTCTAGTGTTACTTCTCGTTT
>JAVSBV010182276.1:0-13160 GCA_033117975.1 Parotocinclus spilosoma | reverse complement strand
ATAATTGTTTTATTGACATCTTGTTTGACCAACAAAAACCTAGGTAAATAATAGTTCATGATTATAAATTCTAAGCAACTATAGGCCTCTCTTACATTGTCCAATATTCAGTCAGTTCACTATCAGCAACAACAAACTCATATTTATATAGCGCCTTTCACAAAACCAAGGTGCTTAAACTACCAGCATGTTGCTGCCCAGTATTAATCACATGGATATACCAAATACAAATAAGTGTGAAGTACAACCTATTTACATATAAGGTATAGTCCAGGGGTTGAAGACCCAGTCATGCCAACTTCTCAATATCTTTACAATTTGACTCACCAAGGGGGACTTGACAGAAAGCTACAGTTGTGGCCAAATCTTAAGGCCACTTCTAACTTTCTTGCATTTTCTTTGGTCAGCTGCTCACGCTGTTCCCAGTTCAACTCCCGCTACACCATTTTATGCCACCTGCAGCTTCCTCAAGACAGTCAGATGTTCCTGTTTCCAATGGCATTCTCTCCTGCCCAGACAATAGAAATAAAGAAAGTTCAAATAAAGCACATTCATCAATTCTATTTTGGAAAATATATCAGTTTGGGGACTGTCACTTTGAATCAAAGCATTGTTACATAAGTACAGTATGTTTAATTACTTCTAACTTTAGCTTTTAGTGGAGAAAACTTAAAAGCTATTTATCCTTGTATACTAACCAGTCAGTGTTGGTTTCACTTGTATCAACAGGTGATCACTGCGGTTCAATGAACCATTTTTAAATTGAAATATTAAACAGACACATTATACAGATGACTGCAACAGAATTCCATGGACGGATGATGCAGCACAATACAAAACAGCAGCTCTAAGCTAACAACATAAAAATGTTGACTGCACACGTTTAATTTAGACGTTTAAGAGTAAAAAAATCTGAAAAAGTGCATTTTCCAATAGCAAGACAGCTAAATAAATATAACTGGTTACAGTTTTAAAAGGAGTTAAAAACAAAAATTACCAGCCTTAATTAGAGACTTCATTGAACTTGTGACTGAATAAAGGCTGCCCTCCATCCTACTGCTTTCCAGACTATAGATCCATGTAGTGTCCATCTATTTCAATTATATTTTTATTTTCTTGATATACCTCTCATCACTGCAAAGATTATTTTTCTCTGTTCTTTTACTAGTTTGTGTGTAGTGAAGATTCCAGACACTTCTTAGTAGAATTTTTTGTTATGCACCCCTCTCAAAGGATCCTTACTTCAGCTACCAAATGGAGGAACACCTGCACCTCTTCAACTGGCCATATTGTAAATTGCAGATTGCCATTTAAGCTGTCATGGTGCTATATTACTATAGACTATATACAAATATATTTGTATACTACAGTAACCCATTGGCTATTAGGTCTTAAATAATTTTTTGCACATTTAGTCATATTTTTCTCTTGATATGTTTTTGTATATTTTACTGAAAGGAAAAACTAAAATATTTTTGGACGCTTTACTTAGTACTTTAATTGATCTATCTTTTTTTCAGAACAATGCCCCAACATAATAAAATCACACAGTGATCACACTGTCATAAAATCTGAGCAGTAGTCTGCAGGTTTTCCTCTCACCTTTTCCTATTTCCATAGTTGGCTTTTGATGATGCCAAAATAAAAATGCTTGGATCTAGGCACTATCCACCACTTCTGGCCAAAGAAAAAAAAAATATATAGTGGACTATATAAATACAATATATACTACAAAATATAGTGGTCCCTGCCATTCCCCAAGCTCCCCTCAGCAATTGAGACAAGGAAGACCCTCTTCTGCTTCCACTATTTTTTTACACAGTTCAGCATTCTGGAGGTCATCCAGTCCAACCCAGGACCCCAGTTCACCCCTGGTTAATCTCCACCTTCAGCTCAATCTCTGCTCCCTTCACCAACCTGAACAAGCCTTTTTCTGACCAAATGAGGCTTTCACCCAAACTCCCCTTTGTGCTGGAGGTTCACGTCCGACCCCCCTTCTCAAGGAAGCTTACTACTCCCATAACCCCAAGTGAAACTTTGCAGCTGGTGACCAGACTCAGGACCACTCTGATCCAGGACTTCCATACGGCGTTTACTGTCCGACCAGCACCACGACTGCGGTGTTGCTCCCCCACGCTGATGCAACTGCTATGTTGCCCTACATCTGTGTTCCCTTGTGTCCCCCATTATTATTATCATTGGCTTCATCTTTGTTAGTTCCTGTTACGTCCATGGATACTAAATAATTCTGAACTACAACGCAGCAAGCGGTGAGTGTAACCCCATGTGCGGGAACTAACAGTCTTTTCAATATAGCCCTCCCTTTGGATAATGTACTTGCCAGAGGTATAGGCTAATAGATATCTTTGCTATTTATTTTGTCAGCTTTATCATTTACAACAGGTACTCAAATAGACTAGAGTTTGGTAAAATACCATAACTTAAAATCCCAGCAAAACAAATAGCTAGCAGAGGTTAAAGTTTTCTGCTTGCAAATTGTAAAAAATTATCTGCACCACATGCCTTATTATCATTTAACATCATAACAATATAATTTACTTCTTGCGCAGAAATAATCAACCTTCATTTTTGTCTATGTTATCCACCACAAAGGAATTACTTTTAACACAATTAAACATGTTTCTGCATCTGATCTATTTTCCCATCAATATGTGTTGGCAAAAATGTTGTAATAGTTGTCAAATATCTTGATTTCTTTCTAAAACTCAGAAGGACTGGTGTTTTGTAATTCCCTCGCCAATGAGTAAGACCTCATTTTGTTTTCATTCCTCTTAATGAATCGTAAGGGAGATTTAAAATTTGCATTTGCTTGTTTCTTACAGTCAAATAAGGGGAATTGTTCCAGTTTGCCTGATTTAGCCCACAGTTAAAACATCCTTCTGGCCTCAGCATGAAGCTGTTCTACATATTCATTTCAGCCTATATAACAATACTTGAGCTGTCATTCTCTCTTTTCTGACCATGTCTAAAAGCTAATGCAGTATATGGTGTTTGTGGTTGTCTTGTGCGTTTCTGATTTTTTTGTATGTTTAAATGTCATTTCTCAAGAAATAAGGTTTGTTCTAATAACACTTTGTAGACCTAATAATATTTTAGCGAACATACACATTCCTTCTGGGTTTGTCCCAGACTAGTGCAGTTTTTTCCTGTTAATAGAGATTTAAACATCCGAATTTACCATGAGTTATTCAGATCTATAGTTGGAGCTTTGAATGGGTTGATAAGTGGATGGATGGATGGCTGAATTAACTTATTTTCACCATGGGGAATTACAGATTTGCTCTCTGATCATCAGTCTGACATCGGGTTGAATTTAATGGGTCAGTCATGACTGGAAAGACTGGGAACTATCATTAAATGTCCTACAGTCAATCATTCACACTACAGACTCTTTCCAGATGCACTTGTTTATGCTGAAGGTGAATTATGCATGCTGTTAACAGAAACCCAAAAGCTCCCGGCCATCAGGCTTAAGAAAGTTCTGCCTTTATACAGGTCACTATCAACTGGAAGTAATAAAGGCTTTTTAAATAAAAAAATTTTTAAATAAAACTTTCCTAATTAGACTCTCCAAGTTTTGGACCTGAGTGTTAGGCTCTGGTGAGGGTTGTGTTATGTCTTAATATATTAACCCATAAAAAACTTTTAAACAATTGAAAAACAATAAGTTTTAAGTGGGGCAAGATATATAACAATAATGTAGGATAAGAATGGTGAGTCCAGCGCAAACCACATAGAATCATCTTGATTTTATTCAATTGTGTAACCTTCTCAATACAGTAATGTGTGTATTAAGATTAACTTAATCATTAAAAAAGAAAAAAGAAAACTATTTGCTCTGTTACAATTACTGGTTTCTTTTTAGGAAACTCATCATTGAAACTCATCATTGAAATGTATGCTACGGAAACATTGCACGTACAAATAAATTGTATCCTATACTATTACCACTAAACAGGATGCTGTTGTGATGGTTCTTGCACCAAATTCCAATCCAGTAACAATTATATACATGGTAATGTCATAAGAATAATCAAATAAACAGCATGCTTAATTATCAGCGCACCATCCATGCAAAAAACTGGCTGCCAAAAAAAATATTACTGCACATTAAAAACAATGGACAATAGCTGCCTCTACACTATAAGCCAAACAAATTGTCTCCACCCATAATTAAAAAAATAAACCATGTGTATTAGTGAAGTATTTTCACTAGCATGGACATATACAACTACAGACTTGACTGTGAGGTTGAGAGCTTGCTTAGAACAATAATATATGGGTTGTAACTTGCATTTCAGTTTATCTCAAAGGTGTTGAGTATAAAAAAAACAGCTCTGGGTGCAACCCAGCCAAGCAAAGCAATTCTTTTTGGACTCTGTTTTATGAGGAAAAGACAGTACATTGATTAATATATTTGTTGGCAAGGAAAACCCAATAAAAGTGAGTCACTTTGTTCACAACCTCCAAATTAGAAAAAGCAGAGATGGTATGGATAATATTGGGGTTGATAAAGTGTCATTGCGCCAAACCCATAATTTAAGTGATATAATTGTAGCATTGTATTAATGCCAACATTTGCTAGTCTTTTACATTTAAGCTTGTGTGACTACACGGCTAAGATGTTTCTGATATCAGAAAAAAAACATTTCTGGAACAGATATGTGGGCATCTATAAATGAACAGGTCTGACAAGCTGAAACTTGACAGTTTCTGACTGTGTATGTTTTTCTTTGGTTCAAGTTAATACGATCTACAAGTTTATTAATCTAACACACACACACAAATACTGATTGAATGGCAGAACCCAAATGGTCAGAAGCTCAGTCTTAAGGGACACAAAGCAAACATGGCTCACTTATTATTACATCCCTTTCCCTGCTTCGTTCTTATGTCCAACTCACAAAATGACTTTTTTCTGCTCCAGTCATTTAGTCTGTACAAAAGTGATTTTCCATCTGGAGAGAAATTGCAGTCATCATGAGAACTCATATTGTGAAAACTGGCCTTAATACAGCGAAGCAGCCCATGATTACTTTAAGTACTCTTCACTCAGAGATTTTTTGTTAAGCACGGAGAGAATAAGGTGTTATTTTATTGTAAGATCTCAGTAGGTTTATGTGAGTGGGACGTTTTTACAGCAAATTATACTTCAAGACATCTTCACTCTATAATATGTGCTGTACAGTTTTCAGTAAGGGTAAGTCAGATGCAGCAATCAAACACAATTAAAAAAAAATACACAAGAAATGTGCCATAGATATAAAACCTCAGTGGGCTGCTATTGCATTTAGAGATACATTTATAGAAAATGAAGTGGAAATGACACAGCAGGCTACAAATAATCTTGCTCTCATCTGAGTGCTTGTGCAATGGAAAGCTGTAATGTCGTGACCTTAATGCAGAACTGAACTTAAAGATGTCCGTGATTAAAGAACTTCACACAATCCTTCCAGATATTGCAAAAACAGTTTATGAGACATTTTAAATTGTTTAGCAGCTGTCTTTACATTAGAAAACTCTTCTACAAACATCATGTATATACTCTTCCAGTCAGGAATGTAAATAGATTGGATTGATTGGAATGTTTAATGGTGACATATAAAGTGCAATTTGCATGGTGTTAGTCTAGATAGAATACATATAATTAATGGGTAAGAGTATTAGACTTCACGTAATTCAATATATTCCTGCAACTGCATCTGCCATTAAATACACAGTATTTACTCACAGGTAAATTGTTTAGGCTTAATTGTTTGTTTAGGTAACCCTGGCATACCCCTAGTACCTCAGCCTGCAGCCAGTAAATTTTTGACCACAGGAGCAGTATTCTTTGGGCCAATAGCCCCACCTCTCTTGTGCAGACTCTCCACTGATCCATATGGTCAAACAGTTTCAGTTTTGTTTCATCACTCCATAGAACTCTGCATCCAAGTTTCTTCTTATGTATTGCTTCTTGCTCAAAAGTGGTATGCATAATGGGGTCTGGTCATAAGGTCATTGGTTTCTAAGTGGCCTTTGTATAAGTTGATATTCATAACCAGGTCACCCTCATCTCTCATCTTCTGAAGTCTTTTTCAGTGACCCAGAAACAACTGTTTTGTGAGATTTCATAGCAAAACTGTAAAGTGAACTTTCACAGTTTGGCAATCACAGTTCTACTATTAGTATTTTTAATGGTAATTTGGCCACTTACTGGTCCTACTGTCAAGATTCATAGAACTGTAAACTTGGTTGACTATAAATTAACCATAAATTATTTCACAGTTCTACTATAGATATTAATGGTAATTTTTGGCCACTTCATGGTTCTATTGTCAAAGTTCACAGTACATTTTTTTTCTGTGGACACACAGATTTTCCTTTATTGTTCTGTTGATCTCACTAAAGCTTCTTTTTGAAGTGCTTTTTGCTGTGCTAAATTTCATACAATGCACCCAATCTCTAGGTATCTCCCAGGTCTTAAATAGCTTCTTATACCCATCATTTGCCTTTGGTGCATCTAAATTATCTACTTTTTCAGTTTGTGTCGTTGTGTCAGTATATGCAAATTTGGAAGAATTTGGCACACTTCACATACAAATGCTTACCATTTACAGAACTTTGCAACAAGTTTCCATAAATGTGTGTTCCCATTTGTCTATTTGTCATTTATTTAAAAAAACATAACAAAGGCATTCATATATTCCTTTGTGTAATTAAAAAATAAATAATTAATACATTTAATGGAGAACAAAAATACACCATATTTACACCACTTTGTTGAAATAAAGATCAAAAGCTAATTGCTTACAAATTACATGTACCTGGTAAGGTAGTTTGCATTATTGTTTGAAAAACAGTGTTACTGCAATGTGTAAACATCATCATCCTTAATTTAATTCAACTTCATTTACTTGATTAAAATGTAATGCAGATATACTTTTTCCCTTCATGAATCTTCCAGCTACCTCATCTATGTTTTCCAATTGACCATTTTTTCTGGGACTCATTTCTGTTTGTGTGCAGTTTCTCAATTAACCCAAGAGTGAAGTAAACAATGCAGATAATTCCTTATGTGATAATAAAAAAACTTATTCAAAGCATCTATAATTAAAGTCAACACTCAGTGTGCTCATCTTCCAACCGTCCTTCACAACTAATGTTTTTTGAGACTAAAAAAACAGTAATAAAATAAAAATGACTGCTTGGTTTACCTGTTATTTCAATGACAGTCTCATTCCCTGCATTGCTTTATAATGTTTATTTTCCACTCTTAGATGCAGTCAGAAGAAATATCATTATGTTAATTTCTGAAGGTCTAGAGGTTATAGGTGCACAAAATTACAGACCATACAAAGCTAAGTAATTAAAATGTAACATATTTGTGCTTGAGCGTTTGTGAACCTTTACACATGTCTATGTTTCTGCATAAATATGACATAACACATTCTCAGATATTCATCAAAGTCCAATAATTAGAAGCCAGTGAGCCAAAATACAATTTAAATTAATTCATTTATGAAAGAAAACCATAATCACTTATCTTTGAGTGTTAAAAGTAAGCGATTTGAGGCTAGCTAGTGAGATCAAGGTAGCGTTTTAAGCATGTGCATTGGTGTGCTTCTGTATATGAATATCTTCGATCACATTGTTTTTTGAGTGAGCTCAGGTTTTTAACTTAAAAATAAAAAATAAACTGTCTTGCTTAGTGCTGCATAACAAAATTTAAATTAAAATTTAGTTTACAGACAGATGGGACCATGTGATATTTCAGGTTTTTTTTAAATAAATTTCTACATGTTTTTTTTTCAAGACAGGATGCTAAGTGTACATTAATGAGAAATAAAATGTATTAATGTAAAAATTTTAGCAAATGCCCGCAATGAAACAAAGAGTGATCATTTTAAAGGGGTCTGAATACTTTCCGTAGTATATATATAATGTATGCAAGTAAGCCAAAATCTTTCTGGGAAAATGTCTTGTGGACAGACGAGACCAAAATAGAGCTTTTTGGTAAAGCACATCATTCGATTGTTTACCAAAAACGGGGTTAGGCCTACAATGAAAAAAAAATTGTACCTACGGTCAAATATGGTATAGGTTCAAAGATTTTTGGGGTTGTTGGGTTTGCGTCATGCACTGTAAAAAGTGTATTTGGGAAGTAGTTGAAGTAATAAATTTTTTTAAGTGATTCTTATTCAGCTTCCTGCTTTAGTTATGGTAGTCTACTTTTGTGGATTGTATCAACCTAAAAATGACACCATGTTACTTAAACCTTCAATTCTCATTTTAGCAAAAGCGTGTCAGTTAAGTTTCTTTTGTGCGTCTGACATCATGACGTTAAGGTCCTGACGTCCACGTCAGTTCCAAATTATCCCCTGCACAGTTTTTTCCAGGTGCCATTTTTTGTACCGCGACTCGACAAAAATGTTTTTTTTTTTTTATAATAATGTGTAAAATTAGATGTAAAATGATGCACCCGATTTTGTTTACATTGTATTGTTTACATTTTTGAAAACTCGTTAAACCAAACCAGTTATCATTAAGTCAGTTTTAAATTAACGTAGCTTTTTCGACCCATTTTGCTGGTTTTGTGACAAAAACATTAATATAGCTTTATACTCTGTCGGCTGATGTATGACTCTTGTAGTAACAGTACTAGCCATGTAATATTTTATCTGTTATGTAGCCTTAAATTACTTTAGTGCTTTGTGGCAATGCTACGCAGCTAGCTTTTTTAGCTAGATTGGCCAATGCACCAGTTAAGGCTGAGCCAGTTAAGGCTATCGTTAGCTTGCCAACAGGGGCATAAAGGCCTCAGCATACTTCCAGCTAAACTAAATTCTCGCGAGCCTCACATGAAGACGTTTGTGGTTGTTCGTTTGCTCCGCAATTATGCACTTTGGTCGGTGAAACCAGGCGAAACTCGTCTCCGCATGAAGTATGCTGAGGCCTTTATGCACGGCCACAACTTGTCTTCTAACACAGCGGCTATAGTTTAGTTATGAAATCAACCGGCAACATGGGGAAAGGCTGCGAATTTGAAATTATCAAATACGAATGATCCTCATTGTTTTACCTAAGGTAAGCAAGGTTATACTCCAACCATTTCATTCATTTGATAACAAATCGGCTTGTATATACATATTACAGCATTGAACCAGTGTTTACTAACCGAACTAGTGCAGGTGATTCCGTAGTTACATTGCTGATTTAACTTTTTTTAACAAAATGCGATTAATTAATAAATTAATTGTCTAGTGAAAATAATTGTATAGCAAATCACACAAATAAGTAACCCAACCCAGCATGAACTGCTTGTAAATCTGACCAATCCAAATTATTTTTAGAAGCTTTTTTTTTTTTTAAACAAATCTCTTGGTACGGTTCAGGCCTTGTATGTTTTGTCTCCTTTCTATTCTTGAAGCATAGGGTATATTCCCATTTTATATATATATGTTGAAAGCCATGTTTCTTGTAATTGTTCCTCTATAACATACAGGTCACAAACAGATCAGCTTTAAAATCTGTTTCAGTGTGAAAATGGGGTACAAATTCCACAGTTCTTTTTTTCTGTGCAAAAATGAATTCTACAGTTGAATTAGACTAAATTTCCTCTTTGTTACTGTACCTATGCCCAAGCTGAGCAATGAAACACTGGCAAAACAATAGATTTTATTAACTCAGACTGCTGTAATTTTGTTGTAAGTTTACCTGAAGTTTTAAATTCAGATTTAAACAGAACATGCATAGTGTGCATACCTGGTTTATTTTTATATATATAATCATAAACTATGGAGAGAAGAAACAATTGCAATGATCAAAGACAATATGCATGTTCAGTGTACATTTGGGCATGTGTATTGCTTTAAAGTGTGAACTTGTCCATTAATGTCTTTTAAGAGAGGGCCAGCTACACATTGATAAAATGACACTTTGTTTAAATAACTGCATCCACTTTTCCCTCAAATTATTTATTATAATTATATATTATAATATTATTATTAGAATTGTATATTATACCATAGTACAGCCCACCTCTTTGTTTTCCCAGTGTTGTGCTGAATATGGACATGCAAAACCTGTGGGATGCACTATGCAAAACCTATCCATGCACTTATTTGTATTGTTCATGCACATTCAAGACCTGGAACACCTTACTGAGCCATTTGACAAGAAATCATCCTGCCCAAAGAACAATCACCAAAGCCACATTCAAATGTCATGTTTGTGGACATAATGAACTATCCAGAGAAAGGGAATATTTTCAACACATCTTTCAGCATCTTAAAAATAAGGAGACTGTAACATGTGTGTTCCAAAACTGTGAATATAAAACCAACATCTATGAGAACTTCAAAAGTCATAAATACAGAAAACACTCTGGCACAGATAATGTTTTTAAACCTGGAATAAATTCTGTTGAAGATTCTTGTGCCCATTTTGTCAATGAGATTTCAGTTGAGGAAAGTGTAGAGAGCAATGTCAATTTAGTTTCTGCTTTTGATGATGAGGATTCTGAAAACTTGGAAAAAAAACATTGAACTTAAAATTGCTTCATTCCTCCTCAAGTTAGAAAATATCTTGTGTCTAATGCAGCTATAGATGAACTTTTGCAGGAGTTAAACTATTTGATAGGTAACTATTTGATAGTAACTCTGCCAGTTACTCAAAAGACTATTAGCCAAGTACTACAAGATTGTGGATGCCAGTTTGATCAGTCAGTTGTTGAAAGGCTAGCCAGTGCCCTCTGTGAGACAAACTCTCTTAAAAAAGCAATTGGAGATAAAGATCCACTTTCCAGTGCTTGGAGGCGAAAGGCTTACTATAAGAGACATTTTAATGTAGTGTTACCAGTGGAATATATACTTGACCGAAAAAATAATAAGTCATTCCAATATATTTCAATTTTGAAGTCTTTGCAACAAGTGCTTGATTGCCAGACAATCTTGGATCAGGCTGTTAATTTGAATACTGTAGATAAACAATCACAGAAAACTTGTGTGCACACATACAAGTCTTTTTTTGATGGTTCCATCTTCAAAGAAAATGCACTGTTGTCTAAGCAGGAAAGTATTTCATTGTTATTATACATAGATGAATTTGAAATATGTAATCTTCTTGGGACATCAAAGAAGAAGCATAAAATTTGTGGTTTGTATTGGATTCTGGGTAATTTGCCACCAGGTTGTAACTCTGCTTTGTCCTCTATCTATTTGGCTTCTTTAATCAAAAGCAGTGATCTGAAGTGCTATGGGTATGAGAGAGTGTTAGAACCTGTAATTGATTATCTTGTTATTTTGGAACAGTTGGGCAGAACAGTAAAAGGAACGGTTCAGTGTGTGGTGGCTGACAACCTTGGTGCCCACAGCATTGCTTGATATGTTGAGAAGTTTACAGGGTCATACGTATGTAGATTTTGCACTGCAGAAAGATCGGACTTCCAGATGAAAGAAGTCAGAAGTGTCTTCACTTTACTTTGAGAACCAAGCACATTCATGCAGATAATTTAAGAATCCTTGAGCAAAATGAATTGCCCAGTTATTATGGTGTGAAATCAAACTGTATTTTGTCAAAGCACCTCTCATATTTTGATGTTACCACTGGATTTCCTCCAGATATAGTGCACAATCTATTTGAAGGAATTGTTCCTTTTGAACTTGCACTTTGTCTCAGTGTATTCATCAAAAAAAAAAATTTGACATTATTCACACTGAATGAAGCAATATTATCTTTCAGCTTTAAGTGGGCTGACAAAACTAATCGACCTCATCCTGTGGCTTTCAATTTTGCATCCAAAAAAAGTGTTGGAGGAAATGCGCACGAGAACTGGAGTTTAATCAGATTTTTGCCTTTGTTGATTGGGCAGAGAATTCCTTGTGAGGAGCCAGCTTGGCAGATCTTAACAGACCTGAAGGACATTGTTGATCTTGTTGTCAGTCCCTTTCATATGGAGGACTCCATCGCATATCTTGATTTTAAGATTTCTGAGCACAGAATTCAGTTTCAAGAGATTTTTCCAGACTGTAATCTTAAACCAAAACACAATTTCTTGGAGCATTATCCGTATTTGATCTCTCAGTTTGGTCCATTAGTTGCCCTGTGGACTATGCATTTTGAAGGAAAGCATAGCTTTTTTAAAAGAGTAACAAGGCATATCAACTGCTTTAAAAATGTGCTCCCTCCCTTTCAGAGAGGCATCAGTATCAGATTGCATATCAATTGCATACATGTTGTTTTACCAGACCTCAATTGGAAGTGACAAATGTTTAAACTCTTCACATTGATGTTCTTAACAAGGAAGTCTCATATGCTCTAAGACAGAAGTGTTCAAGTATAGAAACAGAATAAGTCTGATATCTTGAATAAACTAGCAGAACAGATTTACCAGTATAAGGCCTACCCAGAGGATGCACATTTCTGCATAGTTGCAGAAGCATTAATCAAGACACACCCTTGTGTTTGAAAGAACCTGGCTCATTCAATGACTGCTGTGGTTGGAAGCAGCAACTAAAGTATAAAATGGGAAACAACAGGACTCAGCTAAAATTGCAGGGTTGTCCAGAGCTGTCAGTAAATTCCCTAAAATCCAAAGCTGCTACAGATGCTTTTCCTGCCAAAAAAGTGAAGAGACCAAAATGAGCTGAAGCTAACTTTTATCCATCCTTCCCTGTTGGTGAGACTCTGGAAAGCTTTGAGAAAGTGAGACTTGAACTTCTTACAGGTATCAGAATATAGGGCTATGCACGTAAAAAACACTGGAGCGACAAAAAGGGAGGCTCGCCTTGACGTTGGGGGAGAACGCCTCCTACACCCAGGGAGGAGGCGTCAACCTCGACGATGAACGGGGATTTCAGATCAGGGTGAACGAGCACTGGGGCCGTGGTGAATGCTCTCTTGAGCTTCTCGAAAGCAGTTTCTGCCTTTTCCGACCACTGGAGCTTCTTTAGTTTGCCTTTGAGTAGACTGGTCAGAGGGAGTACGGTCTGGCTGAATGACCTTATAAACCGCCGGAAGAAGTTGGCAAACCCCAGGAAACTTTGGAGCTCCTTGATGAAGTTAGGTGTCTTCCAGGTCCAGCACCGCCTGGACCTTAGTGGGGTTCATTCGAATCCCTTGGTCACTTATGATATACCCCAGAAAAGTGATCTCTCTGT
>JAVSBV010182265.1:0-13160 GCA_033117975.1 Parotocinclus spilosoma | reverse complement strand
AGTGACACGTAATCTTACCAATCAGCGTCGTGATTGGTAAGACACAACCAATACGATTTAAGAGGGTGGGATAAAGCGCTTCTCATACACTCAGGCGCATTCTTGCGTAACGAACCGAGACTGGAAACTGGAGCTTTTCGATTCCATAAATCGTGGAATCGATTCCAATTCTTAATGGTGTTCATATCAGCAAACCGAGTCGATTCGCGATTCATAACAGACGTTCTTTAAATAAACCGGCTGTCAGGCCCAGAATTTGTTTTGGGTTGTTTTTTTTTGTTTTTCTACATTAATTGTCATTTAGCAGAAGCCTTTATAATTGATACAGTCATTACAATCCAAGCAATTGTAGGTTAAGGGTCTCGCTCATGAACCCAACAGTGGCAACTTGGCAGAGGTGAGATTTAAGTCCTGCATCTTCTGATCCAGAATCCAGTACCTTAACTGCTAGACTATCACAATTTAGAAGGGAACAACTGTACCCCTTTGCTTATCAATCAGTCGTAAGGGAACAACTGTGCATAAAATATATGCCTGGGTGATACTCTGCCATGGAAGAACAAATTCTGAACATAGGGAAGCATGGTGGCTTGGTGGGTAGCAAGAAGCCCAGGGTGAAGTGGCCTGGGTCCTTTCTTTGTGGAGTCTGCATTTCCTCCTGTGTTTGTGTGGGTTTACTCCGAGTACTCTGGTTTCCTCCCACAGTCAGTGTTAAGTTAATTGGTGTCTCTAAAGTGACCCTTAGTGTGTGATTGTGTGTGCCCCATGTTGTATTGGCGCACCACATAGGGGTGTTCCTGCCCTGGAAAGTCAGCAGTGTGGCTGACTTTCTTTTACAGATCTGCATATGTCCATAACTGCATGAGAAAAACCTGAAAGGCACAGCAACATGTTACCAGGGTGCGTGCTCTAGTAAAGTGAATCTGATGGTTCCCCTGGAATTACATATAATTCAATTTCGAAGTTAAATCCTTACAAAGTTTCTGTTACTAATACGATAAAAGGAAGAGTTACCTGGCCTTTATGCATTATATATGCAATGCTTTATATGATCTTGTTGATATATCAAATGTTTTATATGCTCTGGTCCTGCAGTTAAGGGACTGAACCATGAACCAGAAGGTCCGAACTTTCATATCCCACCCCTGCCAGGGTGTCACTTTTGGGTCCTTGAGCAAGACCCTTAACTCACAATCACTTGTAATTGTAAGACTGTATCAGCTGTAAATTGCTCTGGATTTGTTTACAATATTTTAACTGTGCTCATAACCTGTACAACTGCAAACACTCTCTAATGAAGACCACATTTCTGCCATACAACAACGTTTCCGCATTCAATATTTATATCTATAGCTATATAACTATATTTATTTAATTCAATTTAATTAAAATGTATTTATATAAAGCTTTTTACCACGAAGCATTGTCTCAAAGCAGCTTTACAATCCTATATTATTTTAAAAGGTCAATCCCAAATTGAGCAAGCCTAGAGCGACAGTGGAAAGGAAAAACTCCCTGAAAGTAGAAGGAAGAAACCTTGGAAGGACCAAGACTTAAAATGGGACCCGACCTGCATGGGTGGCCTAGTTAAACAAATACTTAAAATTATATTAAAGAAATAGTAGAATTGAGTAAACAATATAATACAAATCAATAATAAATGTTAAATTAGTAATAAAATAACAAAATTTAGATCTATCCATACAACAATAGAGCGTATAGTAACAAACTGAACAGTATTTAATGTGAATAGTTTATGCCTGAAGTGAATCGTTTGCTTGTGGAATCGTCTCCAAAGATTCGAATCTTGGGAGTCGACTCTAGCTTAGTAGTTATGCGTAGAACTAAAGAATCGACTTTTATGAATCGACTCCCGGCCCTAAAACAAACGAGACAATCCCGCGCGCATCACACCGGATCACACGGGTTGTGTTTTTAGTTTAACAGAATTTCGAATTTTGTTTGCTTTCAGCGCTTCTAGAATAAAATGTTACCGTTGAGGTTTTCGGTAACCGTGAAGGAGCTGCTCAAACCGAATCTTAAGCGTCCGTTATGTGATATTTACAGAAATAAGGCGTCACGACCAGCAGGCGACAATGTCACACCGGGGACGGTTAAGAAGGCGAGTGGAGGATGCAGACCGCCCGCGAGCGCCTCAGTTCAAACGGGTTCTAACCGTTACCTGTGCACGAGCCCGGACGCTGGCCAAGCGAAGAACAAAGATGTAGCAGAGAAGTGAGTAACCGTACCGCCATGACAAGAACAATGTCTTAACACGGTTCTGTCCTGCAAAAAACCCGTTTGGAAATGTCTGTGTACCGTCTACTTAGTTAGGTCGTGTACATGGAACGGTTAAGTCTCGAGAGACGGGTGTACGGTAGGCGAAGATGTTAACCCTTAACTTTGTATTATGCTACTAGCAAAGGTATGATTTTAGACAGCGAATATTGGTACTCTTGATACTATTAAATATAATTGGTCGAAAACTGAACAAACAAACACATTTAATTCACCTAAGACTATTTTTAGTAATTGTGACCGTACGTAGAGATGGTATTTAAAAAAGTGTGTATGTTTTTCGACAATTTACTGTTATTGCTCTGTATAACATAACTGCAGTTAGCATTGGGCATAACTGTGCCAGATCATACAGTGGAATAAGTATAAAGGAATACATGAATATATGAATATATCTACAGATCAGCCATACACTCATCAGCCACTTTATTAGGTACACCTAGCCTGTACCGGGTTAAACTCCTTCCTGCCTTCAGATCTGCCCACATTCTTCGCGGCACAGATTCAACAAGGTCCTGGAAACATTCCTCAGAGATTTTGGTCTATATTAATATGACTGCAAGATGTGGCTGCTGCAGATTTGACAGCTGCACATCTATGCCAATGTCTCGTTAAACCACAGCCCAATGTGTGTGTTCCTCTATTTGCTTGAGATCTGGTAACTGTAGATGCTGTTTGAGTACAGTGAACTGACTGTCATGTTCAAGAAGAGCTATGTGCCATGGCACGTACAATATGGTACACTGGGGTCATTAAGGGATGCACATGGTCAGCAACAATATTCAGGTAGGCTGTGGTGTTTAAACAATGCTTAATTGGTCATAAGGGAATTATGGTGTGCCAAGAATACCCCCCCCCAAACATAATCTGTGCTTCATGTTGTTTATGATAGATACCATATCAGCATCGCAAGAGAAATCGAAACAGGCAGCTTTTTAAAAAAGTTTCTATTGTCCAATTTTGGTGAATCTGTGTGAACTGGAGCCTCAGTTGCGTTGGGACTGTGGTAGCCTAGTGGTTAATTGGAGCCTCAGTTGCGTTGGGACTGTGAATTGGAGCCTCAGTTGCGTTGGGACTCTGCTAGCCTAGTGGTTAAGGTACTGGACTCTGAACCTGATGGTCCAGGCTTAAAATCATACCTCTGCCAAGCTGCCACAGTTGGGTCCCATAGCAAGGCCCATAACTCACCATTGCTTGAATTATAAGACTGTATAAGTTGTAAGTCGCTCTGGATAAGGGCATCTGTTAAATTCTTTAAATGAAGGAGTTGCATGTTCTTAGCTTATAGAAGTGGCACTGGGTGTGGTCTTCTGCTGCTCTAGCTCTTCTGCGTCAAGGTTTGACATGTTGTGCATTTAGAGATTTTTTTTTTTATACCTTGGTTGTATCAAGTGGCTATTTGTGTTACTGTTGCCTCTCTATCAGCTTGATCCAGTCTGGCCGTTCTTTGACGACTGGCATCAATAGGGCATTTTCACTGAGAGAAGTGCCGGCTACGGCATATTCTTCCCTAGACATGGCTGCATTTGAAAATCCTAGTAGATCTGCAGTTTCTGAAACACTTAGAGCAGCCTGTCTAGCACCAACAACCATACCAAGTTCAAAGTCACTTAAATCACCTTTGTTTCTTCATCACTGCCATGTGATTGCTGCCTCATTGGATATTTGCATTATAGAGCGGTTGATTAGGCATACATAATAAAGTGGCCGTAGCATGCATACAAAGATATGTAGGAAAAATGTATTGAATTGAATACATTTGGTGCAAAAATATGATATAAAGTGCAAAAACATTGTATTAAATATTATAAGTAGGCTTGTTTGTAACACTGGTATCGTACGCTTTTATGCATATTAGGTATTTAATTAAAGCATGTGGTCAATCCATAAAATTTCTCGAAATGTCTGTCTTTATAGTCTTTCATTCAAAATCTGAGCAATATGAATTTGACTGTGTGAATAATAGGAAATGAAGGAAACCTTTCCATAACTCATAGAGTCAGATTACACAGGGAAAAATTCCTTTTATTGAATAATAGCCCACACAGTAATAATCAGGTTGCCAGGCATTAGTGTGGCTGTACAAACAGTCTTAAATGTTGCAAAAAGAACTTGCTTGCTATGCAAATCCACATTTGTTAAGTTTTGACCAGCCAGACTCAAAATAAAAGCCAGTATTTACAGCTTGGCGTAGACAGTCAGTGTGATTTGTGACGCCAGCTTAAATAATGTTCTGATGGAGTAGAATGGAAGATTACAACAATAAAGTCGCAAGTTTTCTGGTGGACAATATGTCAATGAACAAATCTCATTGGAGGTTTGGTGGTAACCTCATTTCATATGCTGGTCTGGGTTCATATCTGAGGTGGGCCTTGAAATGTGAAACGACAAGGTGGTGTGTTTACGGAACCCTTCAATTAACTTTTTATCCAAGGTAAACCTCTGCTATTCTGGCTTAGGCTACAGGTCCCTGTTTTTGGACCGACCAAATTGGGAAGAAAAAGGTGAAATAATAAGTGTCCATGTAAGATACTGGAACTGAACGGTTCTTGGGACACCCAGATCATTAACCGGATTAATCCAGAAGATGCATTAAAGTGATATAAATAAAGCTGATGAACCTGAAAGAATCTATGGTGCACCAACATAGAGTACGTTATTCTGTTTTAAAACCTTCAGTAGGTGTTGTCGTGTCATATTACATGCACGAGCATCCCCAGAGATGATCCTGCATGTGCTCCCTCCCCCTTTCTCACACATTGCATTTTCACCATAAGGGGTGAACTCACAATAGGTCTTCCTAGCACGTTTGGCCACTTAGTACACTTTGTTTGACTAGTGTGATGCTCTGTGCTGCGGCCCAGGTGTGGTACGCATGTGGTGTGGCTCCGGTGTGGTTCAATTTGACTCAGGCACAGTATGCATGTAGTGTGATCACTACCCATGTCCAATCACAAAACATCCTTCAGCCGTCCTTAAGCATGGCCCTTAACCCACCATTGCTTGACTTGTAAGACTATCAGTTGTAAGCCGCTCTGGATAAGGGCGTGTGCTAAAGGCTGTAAATATAAAAACTTCTTACTATCCCAAAAATCTCTGTGTTGTATAATCAGAGAATCCACAAAATAAGTACAACCATGAAGTCTTTGTTTGTTTGTTGATTTGGTTCTTTAACTTCACTATCAGCATCAGCGACCCAGGCTGCTCCACCCTGGGATTGAACCCAGGACCTTCTTGCTGTGTGTGCCACCCCATGACATAAGTGTGCTTGGGCCCAGAATGTAGAATAACATTGCTGAACAGCACGCTGGGTAAAGGTCGCTAGCTAGCCAGGTAGCATAACATACACCACAGCCTAGTCCATTGACTAGAACAGAAAACAGAAATGGATTATAAAGCAAATAAGATGTAAAAGAAGAACCGCATTATTATTCAGGGCAGTGATTAACTCACCGGATTCGGGTTATGTCTTACCAGAGTGAAAACTCTTTATCCAAAAAAGGCACAGCTCTGTTTTTAAGCTCTGTTTTAATATTGGATTGCACAATAAATTATGTTTGCATTCGGCAACTGTTTCATGCATTCCAATTTGTGTAATTTTGTTATGCGAAGTAAACCTTGTGGTAATCAAAGGCATATTTTTGTAAATGCTGTATATATACTACTCACAATCAGTATAGGATACTCCAAAATGAAATATCCCCTGATGTTTGTAAGCAGTGTACACACCGGATTGGGTCTTTAGTATTAACGGCTTCGGCTGCTGATCAGGCATTCAGTCTCACATAATGGATTCGGTGCTGGTCAACCACACATCAACAACACACTGCTTTACTAGATTTACTAGATAATTCAGAATTCAGTTCAGTTGTGTAAAGTTCACTTCACTCAAGGGTTGTTTAAAAGACATGCTTAAAAGTTTGTTTTCTGATTAAATGGACGTGTTGTAGGTTTCGGCTGTGTTTCGACAAGTGTCCATAAGTACCACAGTACTGATTGGTGTGCCCCTAATTATGGAGTGATAATACTGTAAATACTATGAAACCGGTAGAATCATTAAAATTATTTAAAATTTCACTATACATATTTATGGTAATACCCAGCACCTCTGCTATGTTCATTTGTTTTGCTTAATGTCGGTGGCCACTTGAGCGACACACAAGGTTATATTAGAACTAGCCATATATACACACACAAGTCGAAAGCCAATTTAGAGTAATCAATTTGGACTGTGGGAGAAAACCGGAGTACCCGGAGGAAACCCACACGGATACGGGGAGGACAACCTGACTCCACACAGAAAGGACCCAGGTTGCTCCAGCCTTGAACCCAGAACCTTCCCACCGAGCCACAGTTCTGCCTGTCCAGCTATGTTTGTTTTTAATAGAAAATAATGTACTGATGGTATATGTAAGTGATTATAATATCAGAGTGAAACGTTAAGTAAATTGGGGGAAACTATACAACTGTATTGAGGCTCCACTACCCTGTTGGACCACATCTTGCCTGGATATAAGATTAGATGCAGTTGGCCATTGGAGGCAAACCGGTTTTGCATGGTATCCTGTGGCACAGATGTAGCAGCTGGGAATGTAGATCCTGTAGATTAAAACTAGTGATACAGCTGGTTCCATAATCGCCAGACTGGTGAGAAATCTGGCAGAGACGTTCCTGGGAAACCCTTGCTATGCTTGGGTGAGCGTTATACTTCTAATAAATGCCAGTGAGAGGCAACATGTGGTTGCAGGATATCCTGCACATATCGCTGATCTGTTAGTGTCCCTCAAGCCACTACTAGAGGTAACCGAGTGTCATATGCAACGGCTCCCCATATCATCACACCAGCAGTTGGGGCAGTGTGTCACTCCACAGCAAAGGCATGATTGAAGCGATCGTCACATACTCGAACCTGGCCGGCATTTTTGTCACAAACAGATACTGGATTGGTTCAGTGGCAGAACAGGTAATAGGTGCCTTAACAACAAAATTCCTTCCTCTAAGCACCTGAAAATCATCCAGGCAGAGACAAGAGTGTGTAGTGATGGTGCCACCTGTGTCTGGATGATGGATAAGACTGTGCATGCTGCTCAATCTGCATCGGTTAAGAACACTATACAAACTATTTCAATAGTTAAAACATTTGAAGGTAATTAACACCACACTGACTGCATCCACTTCTCCAGATCTCCCCCTGTTTTCTATTTAGGTTTGTCTACGCCCTCTAGCCCAAACTGACATTGAATTCTTTTATCTCAATTACTGGCAAAATCTCTGAAGTCAAAGTTGTTTCTCTTCTTTGTTCTCATCTCCATATTGAATATTATGTGCAACCAAATGATGTGTTTATGAAATATTAGAACTGTTTTTAATTCTGCCTGAGTTCAAAAAAGTAGTGTAATATTATCTAGTATATTGCTTTGTATCATGTGTACATTTTACAAGCACATCATTCATTCACCTTGTCTATTTTTTCTCTCCCTTTAATTGGTCTGCTTGCTTTTGCATTTGTTCTGTAAGTATCTAATGTTTTTACATCTTTATTATTTTTGGACACTGGATTTTAAGTAGTATCTTCCATCACTAAACCCATTTATGACATCTTACAATTTAGAGCCCTTTCTAGATCCATAATATTCACGTTGTTGGACCCTTCTGACAAGCATTCCATGTTCTCTAAACCATCCAGAGATCAGAGCTAAGATCACTTTTGCTAAGACAAGTGTTGAACATTTTTTGGAGACATTGGGGAAATAATTGTTATAATATAGAATTAATAATAATAATGATAATAATAATAATTGTTGTTGGGCTTGAAAGAATCAAGCCACATTTGTGTGACTACCAACAGTGCATTAAATGTACTCACTCTCTTGTTTTTTATTAAATGTGTGATTTTTAAAAATCTTTTAAGATCTTTTGCATAAAAAGTTTATAATATCTAATCTGCTTAATTGCTGTTTTGGTGTGTTTAGATCAATCGGTGTCTTCTGTCAGTTATATTGGCATGCCTGCTTGATATCTGTAGGTTAGGGTTTCATACATTACATTTGCACTGCTCATAAAAATATGGGATATTTGATTAGGGGTTATTTTATTCTGAAATATTTTGAGCATTATATTATTATGTACTATGTGTATGTTATGCAGAAACAGCAATATAGTTAACAGGTTCAGCTGTAGAGTTACACTGAATTGGTTTTCTGTCTTGTATTTCTGGATGGTTTGGTTCCATGATAAAGATTCCATTATTCCATATTTGTTAGTTTTTAAATGCCCTGTCCAACCTGATGCTTCTGAGCTATGAAGTCAGCCATACCATGATGTGGTTGACAGCAGAACTTAATTGAACTGCTACATTGTCTGTGTTTACCTGTCTTGTTTTTTTTATTTAATTTAATTAATTTTTTTTAATTAGGCGTGATGTTGGTCTACTTGTTTGCTAATTTCCCTTCTTCACACAAGGTTTTAAATGGCTCAAAATGTCAGTCGGTTAGCACCACATTGCATTTATATCACAAATATTACAAATACCCAAATTTCATGTTTATGTAATTTTAGGTATTGCAAAGGCTACATCCCAAAATGAGGTTTATTTGTTGTGAAAGGATGTGAAATATCATTTAAAATAAGCACAAAACTCCCACAGAAATACTACTGTACTGTGTGAGCCGGATTATCCAGACACATGATTCAGACTGATATTTTGAGTGGGAAGTGTTTTAATCCAATACTTTATAAACTAACTACTATTGCAGTGCATCTGGTCCTGCTGATGGTTATGAGCATCCTCCTTTAAGTGTTTGGCTCTGACTGGATGTATATATTTATATGCACAGGAGAAGGAAGGCAGGAATCCTTCCCAGTTTGGAGGACCTGCTTTTCTACACCATTGCAGAGGGCCAAGAAAAAATCCCAGCACACAAGTTTACCACGGTAAAGAAACCCACACATTCAGAGCTGTAGCAAGATATTTGTGTGTCACGTTCCCATCAAGAGGTAAAGCATTTTGGGGATTGTGTGTACCCACTCAAAAGGCAGAATAAGCTGTGTTTAGCTGTTCTTTATTTCTTATGTATACTTCTCACAGAAGGTCAGCTTTTAATTATGATCACGGAATAGAGATCCTTAAAGGTTACAACGTGATATTCTTTTTTGGCAAACGGAACTGATGGGAACTGAAACACGTGTTAATTAAATAATTGTCCTGTACGGTTAGCGACAACCTGTGGCTTACTGTTTGGAAGCCTGGTGTGTTTACGTCCAGTCTAATTCAGACTCACCCCAGCTTTAATTCAGACCCCTCCTCTTTGTATTGCCATAACAAAATACTATGGGAAATAGTAACTGAGGGATTATTTGTGACATTTATTATATTATTTATTATAATGTGTGTCTGTGCGTGTGCGTGCATGCGTGCGTGCGTGCGTGTGTGTGTGTGTGTAGGCTTTGAAAGCAACTGGTCTGCGTACAGGAGATCCTCGTTTGAAGGAATGTATGGAGATGCTGAAGGTCACACTGAAGACCACATCTGATGGAGCTCTGGATCGACACCTCTTTAAAAAGTAACAGCAGCACTCCCCCTGTTGTCTGAATGTGCATAAGTGACTTCAGAGAATGAATGTGTGATTTGTAAGCACTTACCTCAACTAAGCTCCCCCACCCTTCTCTCTCTCTCTCTCTCTCCCGCTCTGTTTCTAAAAAAACACACCCTTTACAAGTGTATTCTTGTGTAGATGAATGATTATTAGAAATAGATTGTTACTGATGTCTAAAAGCTATTTTGTAAGTTGCTCTGGATAAGTTTGTCTACACATTGTGAAACGCTGTTTAAAAAATGTTATATTTAAATAAAGCCTATACATTTACGAAATTTAGCAGACGCCCTTATCCAGAGCGACTTACAACTGATATATATTCTTACAATTCAAGCAATTGTGAGTTAAGGGCCTTGCTGAAGGACCTAACTGTGGCAGCTTGTCAGAGGTGGGATTTGAACCCAGGATATAGTTTCCATGACCCCTTGATTTACCCTGTAGTTTGAATGAAATGCCGTATATGATGATGCGCCCTCTGGTGAACGCAACCACGTTGTTACATATTCTCCTTGAGTACGTTATGACAGTTTTGCATCGTCCAACTCCTGCCTATTATAACTAATATGTTTGTGTTTATGTAACTATAATATGCCAATGATACAACCTTTTTACGCTAAGGTTGGCAATAATCTATCCTATACAGAAACTCATTTCAGTTTTAAATCCCACCTCTGCCACATTTGGGTCCCTGAGCAAGGCCCTTAACCCACCATTGCTTGGATTGTAAGACTGTATAAGTTGTAAGTCGCACTGGATAAGGGCATCTGCTAAATGCTATAAATGTAAATTGTCATTTCAATTAATGACAGCGTGTGTGTGTGTGTGTGTGTGTGATTACATCTGCAGGTGTGTTCAGAGCAACATTGTGCTGCTCACTCAGGCATTTAGGAAGAAGTTTGTGATTCCTGATTTCCAGTCCTTCACGTCACACATGGATGAGCTGTATGAGACTGCCAAGAAGATTTCTGGAGGACAGGTACAGCTTGGTGTTAGGTTTTACAGAGTGTGGAATCAGCCAAACATAAGAACTGTGCTTAGACCAAACAACAATCACGTGACAGAAGTGAAAATGGAAAATGAGGCGAAGAAAAACAAAGGAAATTACATGAGATTTTTAACACTTTATTAGAAAATATGCTTTGTATGAATGATTTTGCCCAACTGCAGTTTTAAGCATGTTTAAGGTCCACTATGCACTCCAATGTTCTTCTGTGCTCGATTCGGCTCTGCCATGTGTGAAGTAGGGAGTCATGTGACCAGAGTGGCGAGCACTGGGAAATATGCTGGGGATAAACCATGGTCGTGTAGTATTAAGCATGTACAAGGAACACTACGTAAGATATATATATATATAGTCGATTCCGGTTAATCGGACCACCAGGTAATGGAACCAGCCGCTTTTCCTGACCAAATACTAAAGTACCGAAACAAATCCTATTATATTGCTACGTGTAATGTTATTTGTTTATTTGGACCGAAATTCCGCATAATCGGACCACAGAACGTGACACCGAAAAACAAATATGTAATATCCATCGTTACCAAAGAAACTCTTTGACTGGCGTCACTACCCGCAAACTCCTGAGTTTCTCCCCAGCCCTCTACTGCCACCTACAGGTCTTTGTCTAACATTTCCATTTACTTCATTAAAGAAGCCACAAGTCGCCACTTAGCCACAGCAAAAGCACGTCAGATCACACTGGATAAGTTCCTCAAACATTGACTGGAATTTAGTGAACTTTAGAACATTTAAAACTTGTTTTTTACAGTATTATGCTTCGCATGCTGAGTACCTATACATTGTGTTGTAGATCGTTTGACCTGTATGTGGTCAGATTAACCGGAATTGACTGTATATATATATATATATATATATATATGGATTTATCAGAACAAATCCCCATCATAACTCCCGCATTACATTTTAATATGGTCTTTATTACATTTGATGAATCACACAACAGGATTGTCAGAGTACATATGCAGAGGTTCTAAAAAAGTGTTCTGTTCTGTTCTGAACACAAGTCCTCACCTGTACCGAGGATAAAATTAATGCATATAAAAGTCGCTGTGCTTGTTTGTTTAGGTAGCGGACTACATTCCTCAGCTGTCTAAGTTCAGTCCTGATCTCTGGGCAGTGTCTCTTTGTACTGTGGACGGACAGAGGTAAGAACTGCTTTCTCAGCTTTTACTTTTATTTTTTATTTGATTGACATTTGATACGGTAGAAAAACAGAACTTAATATTTGGTTCACCTTTGTTTACAATTACAGAGGTCAGATTGTTAGGGTTTCTACCTTCCCCCGGTGCGTTTCGGCCGTCCTCGTCGGTCGCCGTTATGTCCACTTATCGTAATTATATCCTGATCCCAAACAGCTGCTTCATGTCCTATAAAGGCGTGGTTTTAGCTCTGTTCGGGGCCAGGTCATCATTCAGACGGGATTCCATCACCGTTCGGTTCACGCGTCCGACCACCGCCGCCCTTGCGGCTTTCCGCGTTCCCTAGAGATAGTGGTAAAGTTCCGGGGGCTTTTAGTGCCGAAGGACTGGTATGGGGGGGGGGTAACCCCCGAGGTATTTAGTTAGTTAGTTTTGTTTTCCCGCCCCGTACTCGTGTGCTCCTCGCACGCTCTGAGCTTGCGCTCTTCAGTTGTCAGCACCTACCTAGCCTCACTCCAGCCGGGAGTTCGTTCTGAATAGGACACACCCTGGTCTGGCTTTTTCGCTTTTGAGCTCACACTCGCCCTCTGGCGCTTTGGCACCTCTTGCAATCTATTTGCATTTGCCCAGCCCCCCCTGCGCTGCGTGCGCGTTCGAGCTCACGCTCGCCCTCTGGCGCTTCGGCGTCCTCTGCACTCTTTAGAGCCGCTACCCAGTAGTGCGTTAGAAGTATATGCTCCGGCGCTTTTGTGCTCTCTTGAGTTGGCTGCTGACTCGAGATATGCCCCGGCTAGAGTAGCCCACTCTCTAGCCCAATGCTCTTACTGAGGGAAAGAGGCTGTTGGCAAAATCTCACAATATGTGACTCCATCCCTCCTCCCTTGAATACGGTGCAGTCGTCCTGTCCCTTTTGGACCCAATACTAAGTATGATGTTTCCACCCCCATGCTTCAAACGGGCCTGCACATTCGCTGGCGTGATCAGGGGGACCTTGCATATCAAATACTTATTTTCCCCACTGTACAAACCGGATTTCAAAAAAGTTGGGACACTAAACAAATTGTGAATAAAAACTGAATGCAATGATGTGAAGGTGCCAACATCTAA
>JAVSBV010182254.1:0-13160 GCA_033117975.1 Parotocinclus spilosoma | reverse complement strand
GCAGATGCGAACAATTTTATTCACATTAGTGGAAGAGTCTCAGGTCCAGTAATTATCCAGGAAACCAACCATGACTATATATATATATTTTTTTTTTTTTTTTTTAAGCTTTTTCCACCCTCCGGTGGAAGAGCCACCGGTTTTCTTCTGTTCATTTATTTTTCTTCCAGATTCACTTTAATTAATTAATTATTTATTTAATTAATTAATTATTGTAGGTTAAATAAATGTTATTTTTAAATTAAAAAAAAAAAAATTATTTCTTCTTTCTTGTATTGATTCCACATAGTCCTCGAGAAATTGTTCTGAAAAATAAAGATTGATTTTTATTTTTTTTTCCTACCTCTTCAGTAGATTCTTAAGTCCGAGGAACAAGCAATTAAAAAAGTCTGCCCTAAGGTTTCAGAACGTTTTGGATGATCAGAGCTACAAGCATCACTAAACTCATGGCGATAAAAATAAATAAATAAATAAAATAAAAAAAGATTGCTTAGCAGCACTACAGGCACTACATGTCCCATAATGCCCCATCGTCTTTCCAACAGCTTGAGCAGCTAATACTTTGATTGAGAGACAATTTCTTCCGTTATTCTTATGAAAGTTAGTCAGACTGCGGACAACGATAGCTTATAGAGCCAAGTTCTGGCAACTTATTCCCATATTACCTACCAAAGATAATTATTAGACCACTAAAAGCAAAGGCATTACGCAGTTATGTAAGCATAAACAAAAGTAATTCAATTATTACAAATAAAAATTTCAACATTTCTCTTCCGTGGCATAGTAACACCCATAACGTTGAGATTAAGATCATTGTGAAAAACAGGCAGATGCGAACAATTTTATTCACATTAGTGGAAGAGTCTCAGGTCCAGTAATTATCCAGGAAACCAACCATGACTAAGAGAGGATGAGAAGAACAGGCTAAAATCATGTAAACACGGTCTACCCTTCATCACCTCTTACCTTCTGCCCCTCAGCTACCTGCACAGCAGCCACGAGATCGTCCTGCGCCGAAGTCACCCTGGTAGCTGGGGTTTCAGCATTGTGGGGGGCTACGAGGACAACCACAGCAACCAGGCCTTCTTCATCAAGACCATCGTTTTAGGAACGCCAGCTTACTATGACGGACGTCTGAAGTGAGTGCACAAACAAGAAATCGTCTTTGCCCTGCCTTAATGCATTGCTTCCTTTTAGGTCCTGTTAAAACCTAAACGATTCTTAATTAGAATCAATTCGTTTCAATCTTAACCTCGTACTTATCTTGTGTTCAGGTGTGGGGACATGATCGTGGCAGTGAACGGTCTCCCTACAGCAGGCATGAGTCACTCTGCCCTGGTTCCCATGCTGAAGGAGCAGCGCAGCCGGGTGGCGCTGACCGTCACCTCCTGGCCCGGTAGCCTGGCGTAGCCGCCGAGCCCCAGCCAGTCCAGGCTTCTCAGAGTCGTATCATTCCTGTGTCCCCTCTGCCGTGCCACGGACGCCGTAGTGTCATTGTGAGTCTCGGATCTCGAACGCTTCACTCGATGCTGAAAAAAACCAGGCCTTAGAAACCCTGCCATGCCCATGAGGGAGGCCCGGCCCCCACCCCCCTGGAGAGCAGCCTTAAGGCCTCCTCATGACTCCGCCCTGCCAGGCGTTTTATATGTAGGTGTTCTTTGTGTTGTGTATGCGTGAGTGAACACAAGAGTGTTTGAATATGTGTATGTGTACAGGTGTTTAATAAATAATTTTCCCACTGACTTGTGTGACATTCAGATCAGATCCCGCGTTGATTCACCGGAAAGCAGCACGGGACAGTTCTGCCCTGGTTCTTACTGAGCTTACCAGGTCTCTAGATGGAGACACACAAAAAGAAGAACTAGAACACCTGCTAATCAACCGTTTACGCAACTCTGATGTAGCGTACAGTCTAGATTTCTGTCCTGATCTATGAAACAACAACAATGAAAAAGAAATATACAAAGAAACGAAATCAATATACAAGATTAAGCAAAGCGGAACTCAAAAGTTAAATACTAAACAAAGTGACGGTTGCTAGAACCGACGATAATACAAACGCTCAACACAGCTTAGCTCAGATCTGAACCCATTTTTTTTTGCATCTCAAGAGAAACATTGAGGGAACAAAAAGTGACATCAAGGGACTGCAAATATTTTTTCCTAATCAGCTCCACAATAAGGTATATTTCACAAAAAAAGATTTCACAAGATTGGTGAGATTATTTCACAAATAGGTGTAATTAATATTACACCTATATAAGACAGTTGTGGACATTCCAATCTTCAAGGAATAAGCATGGCTCAAGGTAAGGCAGGATTTCTACTGCACCCAGGTGTTAAAACTGCTATTAAAACCAACCACACTTTACCCCTGGGTCTTGCATTTCTTGCCCAGCACAAATGCCTACCATTTAATCATTTTAATATCTCCTTAATCAAGTCCGATAGAAACCAACTTTAGACATGGCTCCAGTCTTTCAAGGGGGAACAAGGGTCATCACAGGCACACTGACACTTTAGTGACGCAAAATAACCAAACATCTTTGGAACGTGGGAACTGGTGTACCCAGAGGAAACCAACGAAGATCTTCCAAATGCCACACTGCTGGAATCCAAATCAGGATCGTACAAAGATAGCATTTCTCAATTCTGCCCCCCCAAAAAATTCTGTACATTGGGTGCTTTTAATTTTTAAACACTCCTGTTAACTTTTTTCCCCCTCTATATTAGACAATGGTTGGACAATGGAACTGTCACTATTAGTAACATTCATGCCACATGGCTGCTACACATTACATTTTTCACACCCTTACATTTCCTCTACTATAATAACCTGCAGTAACCCCATTTGTTTACAGTGATACTTAAATTTCCCCCTGGGATTAAAGAAGTGATCTATCCATCTATAATGGGTTTGTTAAGAAGCTTAAATGGATCAGGCCTGTTGGAAGCAAAAAAGACAAAATGCAGAGCAGCATATCTTTAAATAGCCCCTAATTTGTTTTTGTTTTTTTTATTTGGGAGGAAACTGGAGCACCTTGAGTCACAGTAGTACATGTAAACAAAGGGGCAGGCCTGAACAAAGGACCTTGGCTTGTGGGTTTAGGTCAGAGAGCATATCTGCTAGATCAGTCTAAATTGGTCTAACCAAGGTCAATTTTAATCCATTAATTATTCCAGCCTATAATAAACAATCAAGCACAACAGTTGAATAACTCGTGCTAAAACCTGCATAAGTCTAAGGCTAAATGCACTACGGCAAATTTAACACGACAAGAGGTGCAGAGAGAAGTGAGTTTATTTAGTTGTTTATTCAACAACAGTGATACCAAAGAAATTAGAACAGTGAGGGTTAGAAGTCAGGGAGAAAATCCACTGGCTTTCCCTGAAATATTTATGGCTTTGGATTTTTCTGGGGCGTCGACTTGTTTAGGGAGACATTCTGCAAACGTGCAGACAATTCAGAGGCATTTGAAACGTTGGCTTTTGATCTGCGTTTCTTCCGTCGCGGCTTGGTTTCCTTCTGCAAACAGAAACAATCCTTCCTGAAATGACAGCCATCGTTTGCTCAAGTAAATTAAAACCCAAACCCAAGGAAAAGGCTAATAAATCATGAACAAAAGGCTGCTTACATTCTTCAACGAGATGTGCAAATCGGGGTCAGAGTTAAATTTGTTTCTATACACTGTACAAACATCTAGAGTAACGCACTGCTCTCAAAGTAGGGGATATTTCAACGACTACTGAGCAATTTTAAAATTGTATTTCATTACATGAGATCAGGAAAGCAAATCAAAAGTTCTTCAATTATGCACGAGATGCAAACTCAATTAGGGCTTGATTAGTATGCGATCTATTAATGGGGAAAACTGGACGAGAGTGCCCCCACACTGTGTTCAGTAGGGTGTACGGTCACCCAAGAGTGCCATATGTGATGGGGCATGGACAGGATCAGATTGGTCAGCAATTCTTGTGGGATTCTCCGCATTCATTTTGAAACATCACCTCTTGTGAGCAGCGTACAAAGGTAGAAATAATGACCAATGATTAAGGATATTAACAGTTATATAAAATAAAGTACAACGAGTTTCACATGACAGAGGATGAGCAACATGTGCACATAAGCCAGACCCAATCAGGTTCCAGCAGCAGCAGCACTGGGACCAAATGACCTTCTGGTGAGTGGGATGGAATTTTTGCCATTTCAGCCCAAGCATTGCTATATTTAAATCATACATTGTGCCAATTTACAGTAAAGTAATAACAGGAAATGTTCTACTGGAGCGAATCAGCAACATGCACCATAATCAAGTCTCAAGTGCAATAGAAAGTTCAGCAGTTTCTCAAGGGAGGCCGTTTCTAAAAGGTCTTCTTGTGATGTTGCAAGTTCTCATTATAGGCAGTCCAGCAATGCAACTGCTGCATCACCACAGTCCCATAACTGCATGGGCGAGGCTTTATTTTTAATAATCAAGCTTGATTGACCACCATCTATCCAAAGCCTAACCAACAGTACAGTCGCATACACCAGTTTTTCCACTAAAATCTACCATTTACATTTACGGCATTTGACAGACGCTTTTATCCAGAGCGACTTACAACTATACAGTCTTACAATCCAAGCAATGATGGGTTAAGGGCCTTGGTTAAGGGCCCAACTGTGGCAGAGGTGGGATTAAACCCTGGACCTTTTGGTCCAGAGTCCAGTACCTTAACCACTAGGCTACCACAGTCTCCAACCACTGCCTTCATGAGTGCTAAATTATTTTTGATCAGGACCATTGTCTGATAGTAGAAAGGTAGTCAAGTACTGTGACCCGAAGATTTCGATTCATCTCATTACAAGAAAAACGTCGTTACCTGCAGTTTCTTCTTCTGAGGGTCGTGTGCTACAGCATGTCGCTTCAGACTTTCCTATAATTCAAACAGTTATTAATGTAAACAATCCGTTTTTGTGTGCGTTATCCATCACAAGGCCAGTCCTAACCTCCATGGCAAATGCTTTTCCACATCCGGGACGAGCACAGACGAACGAGCGCTGACCCTCATGAAAGGACAGAATGTGATTCTGCAGGTTGAAGTGCGTGGTGTAGGTTTTCTGACACGCCGTCCTGGGGCAGCTAAACACCCGACGAGCACCCGAGTGCACAAACTGCTGGTGTTTCTTCAGGAACCAGGCTTCATGGAAGACCCTCGGACAAGAGTCGCACTGAAACGTGTCTAAAGAGCGGCAGGTTAGAGCTGGGTGAGACCAAGACGACCTTAAACCACAATTAAGCCAAGTTTGGAAAAACATTGACAGTGTGTATGCAGAGTCACAAGTATCTATAGCCATTATAGCTTTAGCGTTTCAGTTGGTGTCTCAAGTTCCTATTCACACATGCAATAATTAGCACTGGTCCACCAGTTTCAGATAATGGATAAAGTTTTGCAACAGTGAGTGGACTGGGATCCCTGCCATGGCATGCTTATACCCACGGCCAAGCATTCTCTCGGAATGGGTACCAAAGCCTGAAAAGTGAATAGAATTCTCAACCTACCCCTGTGTTTACATTTCCTGTGTAACTGATAATCATTCCATGTTTTCCCCTGGAAGGTACAGCCTTCCTGTGCACAAGGATAACCTAAGAGCAAAGTTTGCAACGTGTGAATATACAAGGTCAAGCCTTTAAAGCTGAAGCCTTTAAAGAGTTAATAAAACCCTTACCATCATGCACCTTCTCATGTTTTTTCAGGGCTTTGGAGGTCACAAATTTCTTCTCACAGCCCTCATACTGACACCTGGAAGAGTTTACATGAGCAAATCTAGTGCGGTACGTGGATAAACAAAACCACAGAGATACTCACTCATAAGGTAACAGGTTTGTGTGTTCACACTTGTGGGCCTTCAGTTGTCTGTTCTTATTAAACTCCTTCCCACATCCATCATGGTCACACTAAAGGGGTCAAACATGGAACCATTAATATACAGGGTCAGACAAAAGGCACAATACAACATTTTATTTTAGAAACAAAAAAGATGACGTCAGAATACCCAAGCAAGTAATGGTTAGGAAGGCCTCCATTTTAGGCCATGTCCAGAAAATGACTGCCATCTTGAAAGCCACCATATTGGATCAAGGGCAAGTCCACCCCCCCACAATAGGAAGGTGGTCATGTAGCATAATCAAAGGCCAGAATTCTCCCAGAAGTAGATTGCATCAATCCAATTTGCAATATTTCCTAATACAAAATTTGAACAAAGTTCAAAACTTATTCCTTACAGGTAACTGAAGGCAGACCTGATGGACATCCAGGGAACGCAGCTGCCGTTTCATATAAGACTTCAACAACAAAAACCCAGAAAGATCACCAGTTTCAGCGCCGTTACATCCCTCATAGCCAAATTCTGAGAAACCAGGACTGGATGCCGAGCCACGATTTTGGCAGCCTTTTGTGAAAAGTCTGACACTGCCCAGGAAGGCTTAAACGTCTAACCCAAATGAGCAGCAACATCAAACTCGGACGCATGGAATAACGTGTAAAAGCTGTTCACTACTCACCACATAATGTTCCTTCTTGTGCTCGTGCACACGTGCTACATGATTCTTCAAGCCAGCACTACTGGAGAAGCTCTCAGTACAGACATCCACTGAGCACCTGCCAATCAGAAAAGTCTTAAAGGAGCAGCTAGACCAAGGCTTCATCTTACTTTGGCTTCCAGAGATAAGAGCACAGAACTGAGCTAGGGTACAACCAGGTCTGGAGTTAGATCAGTATCTAATGGGTAACATCACTGGCAAAACGTATACAAAAATAATCCATGCATAGTTTATTAGGCATGCAACTCATACAGCAGAACTGATTCACATTTTTTAGTAGGTCCTACTGTAGATCCAAGTGTTTTCACAATATACAGTGTGGCAAGATTACAAAATGCTATTCATTACAAAGTAAGAGTCTGGCGTCCATCAAAAAGGAGTCAAGCAGGTTATTTACAGGTTACATTTACAGTACCTAACAGACGCCCTTATCCAGGGCGACTTACAAAAGGACTTTAAGACATCAGTAACACAATCCATTCTTAATAATCAGCAATCTAAACAAGAATACACTTCTGAAACTGTAAAGGTTGTGTTGGTGGTTTGTTTTTTTAAAATAGATAGAAAGACAAGGGTGGGGGGGTTTAGTTGTGGTAAGCGCGGAATAAATGCGTCTTTAAACAGCATTTGAAGATAGCCAGAGACTCAGCTGTTCAAACATTGAGAAGTTCGAAGTGATTATAGATTATGGGTCAAGTTTGGTGGCAGAGTTAGCTGATTTACAAGGACAAGTACAAGGAAGATTTACAAGGACAAGTACAAGGACTCACCTGTATGGCTTCTCCCCACTGTGGCTCAGGTTGTGCCTTGTGAGCTGGTACCTGGTGCAGAAGCTTTTATCACAGCTGTCACAAGCAAACGGCTTCTAGACGACCAGACAGAAGCCGATGGCAGACAAAGATCAGACTTGCAGCTTGTCAATCAAGCCATTTCATAGAAATAAGATTTGGGGCAGTTATTTTACTCTGAGTATAAAGCTTTAATAAGAATAACTCATTCCCTGATTAAAACACTTATACACTAAAACACTATAAAACAAACTAAGATTTATTTATCCAATCTTTAAATAGTCTCATGTGGCCAGAAAAATGCTTAACCAAATTTCCAAAAGCAACCATGTTACAAACTAAAACATTAGGTCAGAATGTCTTTCTCTGGTGATGCACATGCTGTCCAGATAACGGTCCGGTAAAAGGAAGATACCAAGCACCATTCAGACACCAAACGATGAGTAACCTAGAGCAGGAGCCCTACTAGCAGGAGGCAGGAAACATCAGACAGTCAGAGGCACAGATTAAACCCAGATCTCTGAAGCTGTGCAGCCTAATTCATTCACAGAAATAAACAAGGGTCTAAAAGTAACAGACTACAACTAAAGTAAATTCAATGTAAACTGACCATAATCACTGACTATGGACATTGTAAACTTTACTTAAGGACAATTGATTAATATTGCTCTGCTACAACATAAGGTTTTGTCTCAGTATGAAACACTTTCAGAATATAATAAGAATAAAAGTCCCTTGGCACTGTATAATACACATGGAAGTTTCTAATGAAATAACATAAAATACACAGGAATGTAGTTTTTTGTGACTCTTGTAAACTATAACTCGTTTATTTTGACCCTTACCAGACCGGTGTGCTTGCAGTAATGAGCTTCCAGCTTCCACAACTTTGAAAATGCAGCTTTGCAGTTGGCGAAGGAACACACAAAGCTCTTGCTGAGATTTTTGAAACGTTCACCCATTTTAAGAACAAGTGCTTTACGTTTCTGCGGTCTGTGGCAATTATAACAATTTACATTTGCCCGACGACTTTAATCCGCGCGTGCAAACTGTATTTATGGGCTTGGGCTGTACCATATGCAGACAATGCGGGTCTCTACCGTAAACCGGGAAAGTTGTTTAAAGACGTCGTGCGTGGAAATTAACACGCTTTTATAAACGGGGTTTATGCACGAGAACGTAAAACGTGCGGACTAAAATCAGACGGACTAAAATCAGACGTATTGCGCTTATTAATCGCAATAAACTTTGGCTTCTTCCTAATTAGCATAAACCTACCTGGAACAGTCACGTGACACGCTCTCCTTGGATGTTCCTACTTAAGAATCCACTGAGGAGGGAGGAAAACAATTTTTAATAAATCTTTATTTTTCAGCACTTTTTAATTTCTCGAGGACTATGTGGAATCAATACAAGGAAGGAGGACGAAAAAACTACATTTTTATTTAAAAATAACATTTATTTAACCTACAATTAAATTAAAGTGAATCTGTGAAATAATGAAATGAACAGTAGAAAACCCTTGGCTCACCACCGGAGGCCGGAAAAAGCTAAAAATAAATAATATATATTTTTTTCTTTTTAATTTCAACCATTGGTGCTGCGGCTAATATAGAGAAATACCAAAAAAAAAAATCAGATATTCAAATATGATCGTCGGCGGATCCGCGAAACAAGCAATGAAAAAGTCTGGCCTAAGTGGAAATACAACTCATAAAGGTTTGAAAAAAATAACAAAATAATAACATTTATTTAACCTACAATTAAATTAAAGTGGGAAAAAAATTAATGAACAGAAGAAACCACTGGCTTTCCAGTGCGGAAAAATCTAAAAAATAATTTTTTGTAGTTTTTTTTTTTATTTCAACCATTGTTGCTGCGGCTAATCTGAAAAATACCAAAAAATATATATCTATATATTTTTTTTTGTATTCTTCAAATACGATTGTTGGCAGATCTGCGAAACAAGCAATTAAAAAAGTCTGGCCTTAGAGATTTCTGTAGGGCTTTTCCTCACCAGCGTTGAACGTCCATCTATAGGAAGAGCAGCAGCAGTACATAACACACCTATTTGTACCCAGCTGAGGTAATGTGCATATAAAAACTCTTGGGTGCAGCGATCTGTAATGTAGGGGCTTCTGTGGTCGCATCATTTTTACATTTTACATTTACGGCATTTAGCAGACGCCCTTATCCAGAGCGACTTACAATTTCCAGTCTCACAATTCAAGCAATGGTGGGTTAAGGGCCTTGCTTAAGGACCCGACTATGGCAGCTTGTCAGAGGTGGGATTTGAACCCTGAGGCCCACACCGGCATTAGTGGGACTCGGGAGACTGTGGCATGGCCAGAATACAAACATACATTTAGACTCATATTGACATGAAAGCCTTCCTGGCCATTACCAACTCAAAATGCAAGTGCATCCTCAACAGAGGGAGAATAGGAACCTCTGTGTAAGGGGCCGTTTTAGAAGAGTCCTGGTAACTGTACTGTCGAGGTAGGGTTAGCTGTAAAGCTAAAGGTCAGGCTTCCGCAAAACAAGAAAGGGCCGGGTGACTATAACGGCCATTGTGGTTTCCTGTCACCATAAGTTCATAAGGGACTGTGGTAGTCTAGCGGTTAAGATACTAGCCTCTGGACTAGAAGGTCCTGGGTTCAAATCCCACCTCTGCCAAGCTGCCACAGTTGGGTCCTTAAGCAAGGCCCTTGGATTGTAAGACTGTATGAGTTGTAAGTCGCTCTGGATAAGGGCCTTTGCTAAATACCGTAATTGTTCTGCTCCTGGGCCTCCATCCATCCAGGACCCCTGTGTAGTCATTTCCATACTTATGCCTTGAAAATTAGTTTTCTGGATAACATTAGTGCAACATTTCTGGCGTTCCCGTAACGTGTTCGGGAGGAGCTGCTTTTGGGAGCTCATTAGGAGAACATGTAATATAGTCATTTAAAGAATTTGCTCTGCTTTATTACTTGCCCTCTTTATTCTGCTGGGTGGGAGTAGCATGCTGCCATTGACCTGTAAAAATGGCTGTAGATGAAGGTCTTTGGAATTACCTGACAAGATTAATGACAGTATTAAACTGTCAAACTGGCTCCGACAATGTCGCGGTCTTGGGTTCGACGGCGTGTCTGTCCCGTTCAACCAATGATCCAACAACACCCACCCGCTCACATGCACAGAATTTATGGCGCAGGTTAGCACAGTGTGAGTGGTACAGCTTACTGATACGTCTGATTTACAGCAGCCGCGTTCCGTGACTAAGCATGTTCCATTACAAAACTGGGTCGCAAAATGGGTGTGACATCATAATCAGTATTGCATAAATCGGGCAGCTTTTTCAAATCGGTCGCACATCTATCTTGCTGTTCGCCACTGCCAGTTTAATTCGAAATTTCTCTAGTTTCATGTCCTAAGACAGCGATCCTGAACACCTCACGCCAAACGCTGGAGACAAAGCGGGCGTGTTTTAACCCGAGCGAGACTGGCGATCACCATGCAAGAGGACTTGTGACTTGTCTTTGGGTGTACCAGGGTGTTAGACTTGAGTCTTTTTTAAGAGTCTTTTCTAGTGTCTGGTTAGCCTAGAACAGGTTACTAGTTCTTAATGCACCAAAACGTGCTTGTTTTTTATTGGCGTTGTGGTATGAGCGCCATCCAACATCCAATAATTCCTCTTTTCTTATCGACCTTAGTTGTCTGATGGACAGTTACATTCTCCTTGAGTTTCAAACAGGCTTATCCTAAGGAACCATTAACCAGGGAACATATTGTTAAAACGTGCATGAACAGTCTGAAAGGTATTTAATTCAGTTACTTCTTCAAAGGATGCTAAAAGCATATTACGTGATCTCCGATAAACGAGACTCGTATATAATTATTCATTAGCAGAGTTAGCACTTTCCAAATGTGACCTGGCCCAGGCAAATCAGAGAGAATCGATTGTGTTCTAACATGCGATTATGAGCGAAGAGAGATTGGGCTTCTCTCACAGAGGTGCCAGAGAATCACTGACTCAGAGCGGTTACTGATTGAATGAATCGAGAGTAAATAGACTGGGTGGAAGTGAGGAGGCGGGCGGTGTTCATAGTGGTGCTGCTGGTGGCGGAGCGGACTGGATGAAAGCAGTCATGCACTACGAGATCCTTAATCATGCTCGTTTGACACTCACAGATTGAGGCCGTCACGCAGCGGGACAGCCGTATCGACCTCAGGTTACTCATTAACCACGGGGACAAGCAAACATGGTGCTGTCTTTCCACTTCCTGCTTCTTTCTCTTGAGCCCGTACACCGAGCCGCTCTCTATATTTTACGCCAGCATACACGATGCGGTCAGGAGTGTTTGTCTTGTTGCGTGTCGCTGGTTATCAGGGCACACCATGGTCATTCAGATACACACACGGATGTATTGATTGTGTCCACATAAGAGGTTGGGACACCGCGGGACTGGGTGGGGAGGACGACGAGGAGAGAGGAAGTAGATAGAATGGAGGTTGACCGAATTGCTAGCTGGGGTCAAATGAATAAACCATGAGAGGATGTAGCACAAATCGTCATGTAAAGAACGTCGCTTCGGATTACCGTTACAATCCATCAGTGGTGTGTGTTTGAGGAACATCAGCTTACCACATCTCATTGTCATTATGTCATTACTTTATTAATAAGTGACCTGTGAGTAAGCAACGGTGGTTCTATACTGGAGGGGTCCCATAGCTGTGTCCCAAATGGCCATTGCAGTTTTTAAGAGGATTAATTAATTAACTCACTCCTTTTTTATGGGGGCCAAGCTTGTTGTCACAGGACACTGGCCACCCCAGAACTGTCACCGGTTTACGAATTAATATGACATACAGTATATAACATGTATAAACTTTTATCATGAAGAACAACTCAAAAACCCAGGTCCAGGATTCAAATCCCACTTCTGCCACAGTTGGGTCCCTGAGTATTAAATATAAGTCGCTCTTGATAAGGGCGTCTGCTAAATAATGTACATGTAAAAATAATTTAATTGCTGTACTTCTAAGCAAAAAAGTGTACCTTTTTATTTATTTATTTATATATTTTTTTAAATAACATTTTGTGGCTATTAAGGCCAGACTTTTTTAATTGCTTGTTCCTCGGATGTCCCTACTTAAGAATGTACTGAGAAATAAATCTTTATTTTTTAGCACTTTACAATTTCTCGAGGACTATGTAGAATCAATACAAGGAAGGAGGGAAAAAAATTAAAATTAAATTTATTTAAGCTCCAATTAAATTAAAGTGAATCTGGAAAAATGTAAATGAACAGAAAAATACTGTTGGCTCTCTACCGGAGGGCGGAAAAAGGTAATATATATATATATATTTTTTTTTATTTATTTATTTTTTTCTCAACCATTGGTGCTGCGGCGGATCCGAGAAAGACCAAAAATATATATATTTTTTGTATTCTTCAAATATGATAATCGGCGGACCCACAAAACAAGCAATAAAAAAAAGTCTGGCCTAAGTGGAAATACAACTCACCAAGGTTTGATTTAATTACCTGTAACTTTAAGGCTGCAATATAACAGAAACTGAACTGTCATTTCACTAGTTACTACAGTAAGTACTGTAAAATACTGCTGGATACTTGATTCCTGTAGCATCAGTAAGAAATTCAGGACATACAGTGATTTCATACCAGTAACAAACATTTCTTTAGGACAAACCTGGACAAAAAGACATTTCACCCCACAGCATAACAAAAATCATAGCAGAACACACACCCCTCAGCGTAGTGATCATTCTCTGTAAAGCTCT